>JAVQKG010039391.1:0-10560 GCA_036025885.1 Hypseleotris bucephala
AGTAGTGCTGTGAAGTCATGCACAATAAGTGTAGGATAGATATATGGTTAAAAATACATAGAGGTGAAAAACAATTGAAAAGTCATTTTGCACACTACTATAGATGAGCTAGAGTTATCACGTTTAGCACATTATCTGCAGCCAATTATAGACTCAGGGCTAAGTGAATTGTAATGGAGGAAAGTGCGCTCTCTTAGGGCTTCTCTGTTGAAAGACTGACTGCTCAAACCATTGATAAGCAAAGAGTGAATAGAATGAAAGTGGGTTAATCAGTTTAACAGGGCAAATTAAGATTAAGTGGAGCCTAGAGTGTTTTAACAGGTCTCAAAGAGTGCACACAACATTGAAATCTATTGACAGCACAACCACGTTCAAAGCTACACAATTCATTTGACCGGCGTAGGTGCTACTCTTGACACCATTGCACAACACAATTTATAGTCTGTTATGCTGAAGTACAATTGTGAAATTTGAAATGTAAAATTGACCACTTTCATCCAGTTTTTCAAACAACCATTCAGCATCACTCATATCACATGTTCATGAAGCATAATGTGTATGAAGTGTCTTGCCCAAAGATACAACTGCAGCGTAATGTAAAGCGAGAATCTTCTGAATTCTGAGGGACTACTGTTCCAAAGATTGATCCTTTTCATTATTTGTTTTGACTAGGGATGCACCGATACTGGATCGCATGTTGGTGCCAAGCAGCTGGACTGGTGGATTGGTAAATGATAAAAAATACAGGTGCTGATATTATTTATGTTATTGTAATTATAAACAGATAATTAATGTGGCAAAATACATTATATTACAAACAATAAACATTAGACATTTTGAGTTTCACCTGGTCTTGTACTATTATACAATATTTATTTAGTTATCTGAAGTTAAGGAGGTGGACCACACACCTCAAACCCACCTCTTCTGCTTGACACCAACATAACATCTGGTACAGCGCTTTGTTCTTTCAGTTTTCATGACCCACCCACCTACTCAGTCAATCAGGTTACCCTTTTCTGTCTGTTAGCCTTCTCCCTGTCAGTCATGTACAGGGACCCCCCTTGTACAACCATGTTGATGCCTGAAAGCTCATCTGGATCGGTGCATCTCTACTTTTGACTCACTAGCTGCTCATGGAACAATGCAACATCACTTGCAAACAGTTAATGAAAAGGAAAAGGAGCCAACAGTGAAGAACTGGCAGTTAGTGGTAGTGTTGGCCCTGTAAACTTTTTACACACACAATACTGTACAGTTTCTTGCCGCTATTAGAAAGTCCATTTTATGCAGCACATCTATACATGGAGAACATACATGCAGGTAAGTGCGTCGAACACATGAATAATTAATGCTAGCTCACGCTGCGCTCAAAATAGGCGATTGTGGATGTGGCCAGCTGATGTCATACTAGGACGATATCCTATACCGCGCTGCATCTCTTGTTTCCACAATCAATAAATTCACATCAGCAACTTCATGTACATGTCACATCCAAAACCAGGAAATTCAAGGTTAAGTAGGATTAGCCTCCAACTTTAAAAGATATAAGGTTTTCATAATTATGTTTGACTTTGTAGTGATAAAAGATAACCAAATTACTGATCTGAGAACTAGACAATCGACCCTGTAGCTATTATTCACAATGGGAAACAGTTCTTCAAGGAAAACTCAAAGCCAAAGTCTGATTAGAAGTACTGGCAGCCCTCCCTCATGGCCACTCTGTCTGTGGCTTTAATTGCAGTCCTTAATGAAGAGTGTGGCCTCATAAGATAAAGATAAAATGTGAATGGTCTCTGCAGCCTCATTTCAATGATGACTATTACTGAAGAGACCACAAGACTTTGGTTTTTAGTGTCAATAGATCTTTATGGACACTTGTGCTCAATGGCTATTTCAAAGCCGGTTGAATTATAACTCTCTGTGATCGAGGAGGTAGGTTTAACTATTGTACTGTGGGACCAAGTAATCCACATGTATTGACACAATTGTGCATCTAACTAAAAGTTACTGTATGTTGCCTTTTCAGGTTAAACAATGACAACAAATGTGCCACTGATATAAGGTTTCAACTGATCAGGTGAAGATGAAGTCAATTTTCTGTTCTCATATCACACATTAGTCCCAAAGATTGTAAAAAAGATGACTTGCCGTGGCACTGACTTCCCACATCAATTTGTGAAAACTATTCCTAAAAGGCTTATATAATCCCGCTCACAGCTCCCAGCTCCTAGCTCCTGTCTAGTGAATAATAAGTGACACTGCAGAGATAAGGTTAACAGTTCCCCCAAAAAGTGCTGAGGAATAGGGTTTGGCTTTTCACTTTAGGCCTTATCGGTTCTTACAGAAAGACATTTACAAAATATGAGACAGAGAAAAGGCAATTGTAGCAGAATGAGTCATCCAAATCAACAATGATAAAGTTACATGATGAACTGCATGCTCCAGGGTACAGCAGTCACCCACTTACCACAAGGTTAATGATTCTCTTCCAATGCCAACATGTTTATACTGTTGTGTTCTTGGGCAAGACACTTTATCCAACTTCCCAATTAATGTTTTAGTCTATTTGGTGGTGATTGGATAGACCTCGTACACACAGTATTTAATTTTTTACACTGCACTGTTTTGTAATGTAGTATAAGGTTGATTTAATTACACACTACAATAAGTATGTGTCTTTTAAGAAATATTGCTATTTTAGATAATTTAGCTGTGACAATGTTGAGCTCCAGTCTCATGCTCCTATTGATTTTCCTGCCCCAATCAATACAAACTTTCAAGGTCCTATTTCCGTGATATCTCAAGAACCAGATGTTACAGAGGTAGATTTGAAAAGTCCCATTTTCTTTTAAAGTTGGAAGAAATTAAGTTAAGGTGAAATAATCTCCAGACCAATCCTGATCCTCTTCCTGCTTTGGACAATCTCATTCCCCAAGGTCCCAGTCAAAGAAGAAGCTATACTAAAAATATCTGAGCAAAAAGTCTGAATCAAGTCTAGGCTTGCAGGATATTCGAAAAAATGTAATATACAATGACTTTGTTGAGTATTGTAATAATTTTATGAATGGCAATATCATTTTGACTTACCTACAAAATTTATGAATGCAAACTACAGGCTAAAATAGAAGATTAGCTATAGAAATTTGGGTGTAAATCAAAGGCTGAATGAAATAAACCAGGACTAAATCAGTTAAGCCAGAATGAAAAACAAGGCTTTTTTTCAATATTATTATTTCTATTTGGCCACAAGATTTCTATCACAAAATGCTGCAATACACAAACTTCTTTGCTATACAGATTTTGCATTTAGAAATTCTGTGATAACAATAATTTAAAATATTATCTGGAGCATCCATGACCTGGTCCCTTAAGTTAATTCTCTCCAGCAGTGTTAATAGGTGGACAACACTACAAATATTTGCTGCCAACCGGGCCTCATAAAACAGTAATGAGTGCTGCTGCAACTGTGCTGACAATGATAAACCCAGCTAACGGATGAACTGGCAGGCAGCAGACTGAATTGGCCGCTGAAATCTCTGTTTGAGAAGTGCTGCAAATGGGAAGACAATCGGCTTCAGAAAAAAAATATATTTATGATTTGCTGACTTTGTCTCTGGCT
Organism: Hypseleotris bucephala; assembly: GCA_036025885.1. Lineage (NCBI taxonomy): Eukaryota > Metazoa > Chordata > Actinopteri > Gobiiformes > Eleotridae > Hypseleotris > Hypseleotris bucephala. Next base: position 3,623 of record JAVQKG010039391.1, read on the forward strand.
TGGCTTCTGTGTTATTGCATAAGCTTTAAATCTGAATGAACAGCGTACAAGCTTGGCATACGCAGCGACCTACTTCTCATATTTGACAGCAGGAAAATCAAAGATGTAAATTAATTTATCATAACCTGTCTGTGTGAGGACTGTGCTGTAATAACTCACAAAGCTTGGAGTAAACAGGGACCAAACCAGGTCTAAACCAAATCCAAACCGAGTCTTAACGAGGACTTAACCAGAACCAGACAAGAGTAAATTGGGAGTAAATCAGGAGGTCTAAGTCTAAGTCTAAACTTTGTCATAACCCAGTCTAAATCAATTCTAATCCAGATCTAAACCAGGATATAAATGTTAAACTATGATTAAACCAAGGCTGAACCAGGTATATAAGAAAATCTGTAAATGTAACTTTTAAAACTATTGTACTATGAGATCTATAGAATCTCAACTAGAATATCTCTCTATAGTTGAAATACTATAAGCCTGCAAGGAAAAAAACATGTCCAGAGCTTTTCCAGTAATCTACCCGCTCCACACTGCAGTCCCTAAAGACACCACCAAACACATTTTGTTAACACTTAGAGCCCTGTGTAAGACCTACTCCTCCCAGAGGATAGTAGAGGTATTAATATTTCACCTCCTGTACACAAGATTAAAGTTAAGAGAACATGGATGGAACATCCATCTGACAGAGACTGCACTTAAAGGGTCAGCTAATACAACACACTGTAAGTCTTGCCACTAAAGCTGGATCGAATGCACTGCTTAGCCACGATGCACCGTGCCACGAATTTTCGCGAACCAAAAAAACGACAATATGCATCCTGCGCGTAAAAAATGTATCGCGAAACACTTTTCTATGACGTAGCAGCTAAAGGCTTTCACTTAACGCTCCATCCAGTCTGACAAGGGAGACTGTGAGCTTTCTCTCAGTGTTTATGTTTCTAGGCCTAATATTCACGGAGTTATTAACTGTTAAATATTCGTAAATGTTTTATCAATTAAATAATATAGCGCTAAAAATATCCAACACGCGACGGAATAACATTATAGCGGACGTAAATCTGCGATGATTTGAAAGAGTAACTCACTTATTTTACTTAAAACAATCCCTAAACATGTATTTACTCACTCTATCGTAGTTTTATTGGTGATAAATACGAGTAGTGAAAGGAGGAGAGGAGACGTGTGTGTGGATCTGCGGCTCCGCCCCTTCCCTCCCGGAGAACAGCAGCTCATCTCAACAACACGCACATGTCAGACTTTAAGGAGCAGATTCAACTTTTACTCTACTCTCATAAATGAAAACGACTATCTAGTTGGTTAAATTTGCCTCACAATCTCAACATTTTCAAGAAGAAAACTGTTAATGTACAAGTTTATAAAAACAACAAGGGAATTTGTACTTTTAAAATGTTCCAAAAAACTAAAAGAAATGCTTGTCAGTTTTATTGTTTTTATGTCGTGAGTGTACCGTACCGTAAGTCCTGTATCGTGAACCGAATCGTGAGCTAGCTGTATCGTTACACCCCTACTTTTCATACAAAACTAATCACAGGTTAATCAGACTCAAATATACTCGTATACCATATGAACTCAACTCATTGTCATTCTCAGGACAATAAGCTCCCTGAAGTTAATGTTAAAATACATTAGCACTATTTATGTACACCTGTTCACTTTGTCACTACATACTGTATATAGCATGGAGCAGCTAGCAAACGTAAATGTAATTAGATACAGATTTTATCAATGTTTCACCAATTGTCTTCCCATTGAGCTGCAGCCACAAAACTGAAACTGAAAGTCTGCCTCAAACATAATTTATAGCTCTAACACTGTATGTAACCTTGTCCAGTATCCACACTTATGAGCCTAGAATAATAAACACGTGTAAATGCCTCCCCCATAAAGAGCAAAAATGGTAATCAGCTACTCATTGAAAAGCAGGGAGCAACAAAAGTTAAATGAGGGACTAAGTTCTGTTCAAATATAAAACATTCTACCTGAGACTTTCAATGTGGTATGTATGTAAGTGAGTACTATGACTAAAATGTTTCCTTCTTACTGTGTGTGCATGTGTGTACTGTGTTCTGGCCAACGGTTAGTTCATAAAAGAGATCCCACACTAAGCCATAAAACTGTAATAAGACACTTTCCCTAAAAAAACTGTAAAACAAGCCAATTATAATAGCAGTGATAAAAAAACACCACCTATTTCACAGATGAACAATCAGATATAAGACAATAATGTATACTTTCTTTGCATAGTGAAGTTGAATTGTCCTACTTTATATTAGGTTACATAATCTTCCAGCTCACATGCTAATATTAATGTTAGCTTTCTATCTAATTATGGAGGTTAATTAATTCTCACTTATTGCTTTAGCTGTATAAAAAAAATCTAACAAGGGTACAATTCCTGTCCAAGTGCAAGTCTTTATCAAGTGTTCATGTGAATTACATGAATAAACTGTCTCCAGTCATGTCTAATAAACAAATAACAGAAAATACCTTATTATTTTATATCAGCACACGTACCAAAAGATAGGTTTGTGAGGAAATGACACAGAAATGGTTGTAACAGTACAATAACACATGCATATTATTCAATATGTGCAGTTACAATTATTGTGGTGTAATGAATGTATAATGGCGTGCAAGTGTGCAACAAATGGTACCTCTGCTTCAGTCAGAGCCATGTTCCCTTTTTTCTTCTTTGGTAGAGGTCGTCATTGCATGGTATGGCTGCACAAATTGACAAAAAAAATCCTATATATTATTAGTTCACAAAAGGTATCTTGACATCAATAATAGCCTACTCACGTCAAAGGCACGACATTGGTGTGCTGGTTTTGTGATGCTGACTTAAGTAATCAGCTGCCGTCAAAAATAGCTGCTGATGCAAGAAAAACACACGTGAAAATCTCGACCGTATTGTGCGCCTATAACCAACTGAAACAAACTCAGAGCACGTACCTGTCTTTGTAGTAGGCTACTTTATGCATCCATTTGGTTTAGTAGTAAGGTGTTCTTCTAAAGCCAAACCCGTGGTGTGTGCGCGCAGCCTCGGGGAAAAGGGTCATTCGGCTTGACTCTTTTCCCAGGTATTGCATCACATATTGACGCTTTCCATTTTTCCAAGAGGGCTATGTTCAACATTCACTTTGGAGGCACACATCCAAGAGTTCCCGCGGTAAAAAGAGTCAGACATCCCAAAAAAGGCTGATGTTTTTCTGGACGACAGAGCTATTTGTTCACGCGAGGGTTGTGTGGGGCAAAGGCAAACAAACTTTCAATGTTCAGCTGTGCGTGCCTTGCCACCGCCTGTCTTAGCAAAGCACGTGGTCTTTATAGTGCTGCGTCACTACATGAGATATTACGGCTTTCATGTGACTGACTCAAACCAACACCTTTTCAATAATTACACGTTGCGAATTATGTCAATAAGGTCTGCCCAATGACCTGTCCAATTTATTTTAACGGAATGTTTTCTTAAAACTGCAATCATTCTGAAGTATTTTATAAACACTTCCGGGTTCAGCACGGGCTTCCATCTTCCACTGAGTATTACGGTGCACAATGACAATGTACATGCATAGGCTACAATAAAATGTACAAATCTCTGCGGTTTAGGTTGAAAAAGTGGTTTTCCGAGCGACTTCACTGATGTATAGGAGAAAAAACTAAATATTCTAAGCAAAATTTAACAAAAAGTAACTTGACTGTAATATTTTTCCAAGATTTGCACCGAGATTTGATTTCTACATCACGTGCCAGTCCGAATGACCACGGTGAATTTGACGTTTACTCTCGCGAAGACCTTCAAGCGTTGGCAAACTCCCTCCTTCCACTGTCCATAGAACGACATTCAATGGTCCAGCCCAGCCCTGAAGTCCAGCCTAAACTGGTTACGCCCAGGCTAAATGAGGCTGGGATTCCCGCGCTTTAGGATAGGGGCTGTCAGTAATTGTCAGACATGGGAATTGGCATTTAGCTTGAAATAAGACAAAAAATAAATAACATCTTAAGAGCAATATAGCAAATGTAGCCACCTACATTTTATTCAATAGCGCTTTTGCCGTTGAGGGGGTTTGGTTTGTGCAGCCTAAAGAAAAAATAGGTTATTATCAGCAGCAGCATATGCCTACATAACGTAAGCAGGCTAAGCAGCTACAACTGCTGCCTCCGCGACCCGGCCCCGGATAAGCGGTAGAAGATGAGATGAGAAGATTTATGATCCCATGATGTGAACATCAGTTTACACTCATTTGAGAAGTAGTTTTCAGACAGATGTTCGGGATACATACCTATATAAATGAGAGATGAAAATTACATTTTGTCCATGTGAAATTTAGTAGTACAGTCGTTATGCATGCAGCCCATTGTTGTCACTGACTGATTGATTTTCCATGCTGAGATTTTAAACTTTTAATCTAAATTGAGTTTTAAGAGTTGCAATTGATTGAGTCGCAATGTATCTCAGTGTACTTTAATTAATATGCACAAACTGCACAAGTAGTCCTGTTTTTGTTCAGTACACATTACTGTCACAATCCAAAGGATGGCGCTGTTGCGCCGCGGTGCAAATTCTTCAGGTTGCTAGGTAACATAGCGTCCAAACACTTGGCCTCGTGCTGGAAAAAGTCAGAAATAACTTCATTGCAACACCCATATTGACCAAAGGATATTAGCACAAAACGTTTTTTTAACACTTAGCTAAATAATATAGACCTACATTTAGTTGCATTCAATGGCGGGCAAGAAGAAAGAAGCCAGTTTGCAGGTTTGTGTAAAAACACACACACATACAAAAAACAATAAATTGAGTTAAGATAGCCATAGGCTATTGAGTTATGTATTGCTGTATTTCTCCTCAGGTGTCTGTAACAAACCAAGAACAATGGGAGGAGATGCTTGCCACCAAAGGTTTAACAGGTAGGTTTTTCAGAGTAATAAATAAGCATTATTGAGCCCACAGTAGGAGTCTACACACTATCAGTAAACCAGACTTTACTATTCTCATGTTCTTGTGTATTTCTGTAAACTGTAGTTGTAGATGTGTATCAACAATGGTGTGGGCCATGTCGAGCTGTGCTTAGTCTTCTGAGAAAAATAAAGAATGAACTTGGAGATGACCTTTTGCATTTTGCCACAGTGAGTTCACTCAGTATAGATACTGTCGTTAAATACACACAGACTTGAACATGTGTGTGTTGCAGGCTGAAGCAGACAGCATTGATGCTTTGGAGAGGTACAGGGGGAAATGCGAGCCTACTTTCCTTTTTTACGGGGTTAGTAATATACAGAGACGTCTTAATACAAGTTTTAGGTTGTGTTCATGTAATGCTTATGTGTCAATATGCAGATGTTTTGACTTTTAATCTGGTCAAAATTACGTATTGGCCTACATCTGAATTTTGGAAGATCAGCTAATCTATTATTATTTACTTTTGTCCACTGCTGACTTACTCTTCAGTATCACTGTGTTACATGTGGTCTTGTTATGGGCAGGGTGGAGAGCTGGTAGCAGTGCTGCGAGGGGCCAATGCTCCTCTGCTTCAGAAGATCATTGTAGAAGAACTGGCCAAGGAGAAGGCAGTCCTTGAGCAAGGTGGAGAACGCAAAGTGGTGAGTCTTTAAAGACAAGATTTAGTCCCATTATTCTATTCATCCACAATTAATGAATCAATTTTGATATCTGAGAGACACACGTTTACTCTCATATTCATTCACTAGGGACAATTTGTGCCCAGAACATGCATAGTATTGGGCAGTTTTATAATGGCATATGCCCACTCAAAATTTTCCAAATGTAGCTTGTGAATGTAGCTTAATAAAAAATGTAAGTATAGTGAAGTATTTGTCAGTGTATAAATACATTGTGAAAAAATAACATTGCTATGTAAACCTGTTGTGTGTAATTCTTGCTTTGGTTTACCAGATTAAAGACGAGGGCCTAGACGAAGATGCTAGTGAGATGGAGGAGCCCACAATACAAAACGACCAAAGCTTGATTGGTACTGTTGAAAGCAGTTATAATGTTATGATCCCATGAATCTGCTTAGCATTCAAAAAGCAACAGTGGTTTTGGTTCTCCTTTGTTTTTTTAGTCCCTGCCAGTAAATCCTGCACAGTTGCCATCATCAAACCAGATGCTGTGGCACATGGCAAGGCAAATGAGATCATTATGAAGGTACACACAGACCAGCACTGCACACGGTTGGAGCGTTTCTGCTGACTTCAATTAATTATATCTAATATTATTCCCCCTGGCTATAGATCCAAGATGCCGGCTTTGAGATCCTGGCCCACGAGGAACGAACACTGACCGAGATAGAGGCTCGAGATTTCTATCAGCACAAAGCACAAGAGGTACTGCCTATTAGAATACATTAGTGGATAAAACAGCATACATTGAATACGTTAAACAAGCTCATGCCAAGAAGAAACAGTGGGTATTATACTGGAGGGAAGGAAGTCTATCGGAAGACGGTTTAGCACCACAAATTTAGGGGGGGCACAAGTCAAAAAGATGCTACACAATATTTTAGACAAAAAAATTTATGGAATGGGCTTAGCAGTCTAAACAAACTAACAAGGCTAAACCAGACCTAAATTAGGGTGTACCAGAACTGAACCAGCATTGGTGGGGGAAATAGGCTACTGAATGTAATTACTTGGGGAAAAGAACAGCCAAAAATGCGAAAGATTGAGATTTTCTTTTTTTTTTGCCTTAGAATTGTCTCAAAAGGTACATCTTCTTTGGTTACACTTGTAAAATATTTGAGTAATAATCTAGTGACTTTTAAACCAGTCAACGTCAAACCAGGACTAAACTAGAAAGCACTCGGAGAGTGCATACCGACGCCAGGACAGCTAATTTCCCCTATACAATGTTTTGGCACTAACTGCGACTTTAATCTGTGATGTCTAAGGGTTTT
>JAVQKG010039505.1:0-10416 GCA_036025885.1 Hypseleotris bucephala
TACCGAAAAACAAGCGTGGAGCAGATATGTGTCACACGTGAATCCAAACCCGGAAGTGAGCTCAACAGCGGTCGTCAGAAAATAATTCAAGAACAAAACAGTACACCATGCCTAAACAGAAACGCGTGCATTTTTGTTGTTCGTGTGTTTTTATTATTTATCATTTACGTTTTGAATACTTACACTTAATAAAAATGTCTAGTGGAACCTTCTAAATCAACGCACTTTGCTACTCCGGTCTGACTTTGAAGTTGCACACTCGTGAGTTACATGACCCGACCAAGGATAGTTTGATAATGATGTTTTTTCTCTCGTTAACCTTATTTCTTCTGTAAGACCCACTATTGTCCGAGATGGCCCCGACAATTACCACGTATCTGGCTCGGATCTCTTTGAATAAAGGGATATTTCGCCCCAACACAACGACCGTGAGGTAAGTAAAGGTGTATTGGTTGACAGTGACATGACATGATGTATGTGTAGTCGAACCAATGGATTTTGTGACAGAGATGTAATGTATTTAGGGAGTATACTCTGTTAATAAGCATTTTGCAGTAACAGTAGTTCAGCTCTTCATTGATCAAATAATTAGTAGTAGGGCTTACTAAGTAGTACTTACTAAACTGACCAGGTTATGAAATCTACAAACATAATCTGTAACTAATAATAGTGCATCTTAACATCCCAAATTCCAAAAAAGCATAGAAAATTGTATTCTATGTAGAGAACTGAAAGTCTAGTTAGAGCTATAGTTTCAATATGATGCAATGTATTGATAAAAATGTATAGCATTGTTTAGATACAGTGTTTAGATACGTCTAAAAGTTTCCCTTGCCTTCGTTATTGGGACATATTCATGTTTTTACAAATATGTGGGGACATAGGGCAAGGTGCCTAAAACTGGGACTGTATCCATTAAATTAACTTTTAACTTTTGTTTGCCAGCAGTAGTTGATCATAGCTTCAAATGTAAAATTACTAGAACAATAATGCAGTAAACAGTTAAGTATTGATCTTGTCATTTTGAAGTGTCAGAGAAGGTGGATTGCTGTATGATTAAGTAATAAATTGTATTTATTTTTAGCCGACTAAGCAGCGTCCGTCCCCTGGCTCTCAGCTCACAGAGAGAGGCCAGATCGCAGACACCTCCTGATGAACAGAAACCACAAGAACCCATCAAGTTCTCCACGAGCAAGGCCAGCCACAGGACCTGGAAAGTGGACCGCTCCATGGGAAGCCACTATGAACGACCCTGGAGGAAAGTGCTGCCCCTAAGCCTTTTTGGCACGGTTTTCTTGTTGTGGTGTGCACTAAGAGGACATTCGGATGTTGATGAACAATTGGACAAACCGCTCCATGAAAATGTACCCACCCTGCTCCCGGATGAAGACAAACCTGATAAACCCAGCTGATGATGTGGATTTGAAATAAAGCTATTTATTCCTGTGTCTTATCATTTATGTTTGAGTAAATGTCCCGTCACTCTCATTCTGTATGGCTTTTTATCTAATTTGTTTAATTTAAAGCAGTGTTTCTCAATCTGAGGTCCTTGAGATGCCCTAAGTGGTCCGGAAGATTGTCAGAAAGAAATCACATTTCATTTACTGTTTCTGAAATTACCCAATGACTCCCAACAAATAGTTTGAGGTATAAAGACTAAAACATATCAAATGCAGCCAAAACAAAAGACTGTAGCCTTTTGTTTGACAATCCACAAACCTATCATTTTCCATCAGTCTCAATTCGATGAGGATCATTTCTTTTTATGCCAAAGTCATCCACGGTTCGATAAAGTTTGAGAAACACCGCTTTAAAGCAACCAGAACATGGACAAATAAGAGTTCCACTGATTTAGAAGGACAAGTTGTCTTCTGTGGGCCACCAAGTACATTGATATTTTGGAATTTTTTTGCAGGCATGACAGTTTAGCTTGAAATATTTAGAACCAACAGTTACTGAATCCTTTTGTTCCAACTGTATACAAATTACACTAACAAGTTTGAGGTAGCGGAAAGTTTATTTACAGCACAACAAGGAGTCCTATGACATGCACACACAGGATTATGGCAGAGTCTAAAGAAGTTGAGTAAAACCTGAGAGGCAGTGGATTTCAGAATATACAGATCATGTTCTAATCTATCAAGAGTAGGAGGTGAAATCAAACAAAGTACAAAAACATGCATGCAACTACAAACATTTAAAAAAAACAGTACACATGCTGGTATAGTATCATGATGTACAAAACAAAACCCAATTGTCCCTTCCCCTCCCAGCCAACCCCAATAAAAACAATCAAATCTTAAAATTTAAGCCCGCTCTCCCCTGATTCGCCTGGCCAGCTGGATGTCCTTGGGCATGATGGTGACCCTCTTTGCGTGAATTGCACACAAGTTGGTGTCCTCAAACAAACCAACCAGGTAGGCTTCACTGGCTTCCTGCATTCATGGAGAAAATGCAAACATTAGTATTGTTGTAAATAAAACAAATAGAGTTTAATAACTGAAACAATACCTGCAGAGCTCCAATGGCTGCACTCTGGAAACGCAGGTCGGTCTTGAAATCCTGAGCAATTTCTCTCACGAGACGCTGGAATGGAAGCTTCCTGATGAGCAGCTCAGTGGACTTCTGGTACCGACGGATCTCACGCAGAGCAACAGTACCGGGCCTAAAAACACATGAAATGGACAGTTAATTCATACACCACAATACAGCATGTAGGCAGCAACCTCAGTGACCTTTACAGCACCTGTATCTGTGAGGTTTCTTCACTCCACCGGTGGAGGGCGCACTCTTCCTAGCGGCCTTGGTGGCCAGCTGCTTCCTAGGCGCCTTTCCTCCAGTGGATTTACGAGCGGTCTGCTTAGTACGAGCCATGACTCAAAATAGAGCTGAAAAGAACAAAAGAGCTTCAGTAAAACAAATAAACAAATAATGTCCTTAAAATTCAATGAATCATTACTAATAAACAATGCCGCGCGTAGAGCATGAAACAGCGCCAACAATGAATGGCACGCAAGTGGGTCGACGATTGCAGCAAAAATATGTGAACACGCAATAATTTGCAGTTTGTATAATCAAACTGATGCATGTCTCTATTAGACGGAGACTGGCTTTTGGCGCGGATGCGCCGCTTGATGCCTAATAAAGTAAAAAAAATCGTGTTTTTAAAAATTGCGAGGTTGAAAAGAAGCATCTAATTGTTCAAAGAGCTGCCACCATTAATGCCCGAGAGACACACACGTCTCTCCTTATTTTAAAGCTAGCATGTAGGGCTGCAAAATGGCGCCAGCTAGCAATTATTACCTCAGTGTTCAAAAGTAGACAAATTATCAATTATTATAGCTATACAAAGGCAGCAATACAAATTAAGTATGATTTTATCAACTACAGTAAAACAAACATTTGTAAATTTCACGGATAATCTCTAGTTAATATAGCATTAGCCACCGACCATGGCGCGCACTATTTGTTGTGAAAAGACGAGGCTTCCTCTCATCCACATTTTGTAGCAAATTACCAACCGCTGACAACATCTCACAAATGTAAGACAGTATTAATTAATTAATATTAAAAAAGTAAAAATAAAATACCTTGTGTTTATATCCACACGACGTAAAGCCCTCGCGGTTGCGTAGTGAACTGTTTTGGCGGATGAAAGCTGGGGCTATTTATATCCTCAGACACAGAGCTCTGTAGTCCCGCCCCCCACACACTGTGATTGGTTCAAACTCGAGCCCAGCCTTGATGCGATTGGTCAAAACAACAACGAGTAATATTAAATAAAAGTGATCAGCTCCGGTTTCACTGCGTTTTTTTACATTGTGAGTTTAGTTTTTTATTTTGTTTTAGGATATTGAGATTATTACAAATGTACAACAGTTGTTCTTTTCTATAGCTAGCTGTTGTAGTTTTGTAGGTCAAATGTTTTGCATGGATGAACCCAATCTGCTCCTAAAAATCTAAAATAAAGAAATGCAAATACGAGTGAAACAAAGTGAAAAGAAAGACACCACTACCCCCCATTAACGGAAAAAGCGGAACCACTTGTACTCGGGAAACGTAGCCACACGGATGTATCTCGGGTGGTGATCGTGGCAAGTTTTTCCAACAACATGAGTTCGTGGCGACTACAAAATTCATCTGTGAGAAAATTGAAAATGATGAGATAAACACCAAATTTGTACAGTCGTCTATGAGCTGAAAACGCCGGAGCACAGAATGTCAATGATAGGTACTAAATGTATTACAATCAGGCTAAACTAGTAGCCTTCACATATTCCCTTGTAGTACTTGTAACATTCCATTTCATTGTAGACAAATAATGCATAACCTTGATATTTAACTTGAAAGGATTGGCAATTTTACATGTATTTTAGTTTTGTAAAGCTTAGCCCCAGTGCATTTTTAAAATCTTTCTTTACACCTGGATTAGTGCTAGTTAGAGGTTATGTAGTCAATATTTAGACCTGGGTTACATTTGATTTAGTTCTGGTCAGATATTGTTTAGTCCTTGTTTAGATCTGGTTAAATCCCAGTTTGGTCTGCCTGATATGCCCATGTAGGAGTTCAGTTTTGCTCCTTTAAATTACAAAAACTAAATAATCATGAAAAAACAATTAATTAGGCATACACTAATTTTGAATTGTGTCAAACAGCTGATACTAAAATTAAAATGTTCAATTTTGATTAAAACTTTTTCATAATGGTTTGAGCTAATGCTAAAAAGCTTTATAAAATGTTATTCTTTAGTTTAGTTGATGCATGTTACATTAATCCAGTGTCTCTCATTGTGCAATAATTGTGGATCATGTATAATGTTTATTTTAAAACAGATATTGAGCCGAAGTCCAATATTTCCACTGAAAACAAAGACGAAAAATCTCTTTGGAATCGAAGTGACAACTCTTTTAAGTTCAACTTCCTCCAAGACAATTCTACAGAGATTCAACACAAAGCATCTTCATCACTGGACCAGACAGTGTCCACAACTAGAAACATATATTTTACTGAAGAGGGTACTACTTTTGCTTTCAATTTCAAAATTGATGCAGAGGAAAAAATGGACACAAGTGAGATTTCAGTTGACACTTCTTCAATGAACCAACATTGCACTGAAGTGGAAGATCCTCCTTTGCAGCAGACTAGTGCCCCACAGGATGCACCAGAGTCCTCTAAATCCAAAACGAAAAAGAAGAAAACTGGAAAGAACAAAGCATCTAATGACACTAAGCCACAACAGCCAAGTGAATCAGCTGAGGATAAACAAGGAAGTGAAGACACAGAGATGGTCAGTAGGATTCACAATGCATAAAAAACGAATCTGTATTTTTCATGTAATAATTTGGTTCTGTTGTAGAATACAGAAGAGCAGCTACAGCGACAACTAGACTGGTGCATCGAGCAACTTGAACATGGAATGAGGTCTCAGAAAGCCACACCAAAACAGAGTAAGTATATTTCAACAAGATTTGTCAGTGCGTCTGTCTGTTAGATTTGAGTACTTTTGTGCACTCATTTAAAGTTGTTACTTTCCTTAACAGAAGAGGAGGCATCTCGGGCCCTAAAAACATTACGCAGTTCAAAAGCTCCTTTGGTCAAAAAGAGGCAAGTGATGAGAGCAATGGCTGGAGACTACAGAAAGAAGATGGAAGAGGAGAAGTCCAAGCAATACAAACTCATTCAGAATGGTGAGTTTTCAACTGTAAGTCATTTCTAATTAAAAAGTACAGTTTGTTTAAATGTTTTTTCACATTTACAGAAACAGCATCAGCACAGGTTAAAGCGGTGTCAGAGTTACCAAAAAAGTCAGTGTTTCATCGAAGAGCAGGCATCCAAAGTCCACCATCAGAGGGCCACTCTCTCCCCAATGACTCTCAAGCATCAACAAGTCAACACGAGATGATCTTTGTCCTTACACCATCAAAGGAGGAATTTCACTTTAATTTTTTGTAATTTGTAAAGACAAAAACATTTTATGGCATTCATGCCTGCAAAAAAAATCCCCAATGTGGTTTTGACTGATGTTTTGGATGTAACAGAAATATTTGGCCTTTCTTGTTTGTGATTTTTTCTGTGAAGGTTCATTTCATTTATCCATGTAGTCAAATCAAAGTTGAAGGTTTTAATCAATCATCTGGACTTGAGTTTAGAGTTGAATACTTTGTGATATACATTATGTACATGTATGCTAATAATAAAGTTGTGTAAAATATAATTTGTGCATTTCTGTTGGCACTGAAGTATATGTAAAGCACGTGAAAAAGCATGTGTTTTTGTGGGTCACTGCTCCATCAGTTCATGCAGATGTGCTGTGGCTCCATGTGTGGCTCTAACAGGAAAAGGCGGGGTCTGGTACACGAGCACAGTTGTGTGTGACACTAAAGTTTCAGCCGCTGCTTAAACTGGACAGTGTTATCTGTAAGTATTAAACTTTTGTTACAAGTTCTTTTACAAAGCTCTAATACTATGTCTGTTGTTCATTCAGTTACGTTACACTATGTCGCTACTATTTGGCTTTTTGGGGATGAAAGGTTTTGGCAATCTGCAGATAAGCTAATGTAAAGCTACTTGCAAACTTTGAAATGTTCAAAACAGCTTTGGCTAACTACATTCTTACTACTATAGAAAACTATAATATCATTCCACAATAACACGGCCTAACCTGAAACGTGGTTTAAGTGTTAATACGGTGGTTATTTTGCAGGACTCTAGCTCCAGTGTGGGGATGTCTGAGCTCAGTGATGAAGCCGACTCGGAGCAGCTCGGGGCCAGTCTATCCGTGTGGCTGGGGGAGTCCCTGGTGCGGCCCGAGGAGCTGAATGTCCCGCTGGACCTACACACCGCCTGCTCCATCGGACAGTACGACGTGGTGGCGGAGAGTATCAAAAAGTATGTGCCACAAATCAGTACGGAAACACCGCGACGCATCCGACGTAACTCCAGTTTCATTCAAGAAGAGTCCGGTAACCATGGCAACGCAACCAGTGGCGTAAAGATGGGATCGTCCTAATCTGGTTCTGGCTTGTGTAAAATCTGGTTTCTGGACCTGGTTTAGACCTAATTTAGTCCTGGATTAGTTCTGGACTTCCAGCAGACCTTGTTTAGTCTCAGTTTTGGTCAAATTTGCCAAGGCAGCAATTTATCCAAACATAAATGCACAAAACAAAACAAAAATGCATTTCTGTGGAAGTAACATTTCACATAACCCATAACATTTTGATCTTTTGGTCTTTCATTTATTCATGAATTTGTGAAAACAAAATTGCAAATCTAAGCTCAATTGTAATATTTGTCATATTATAAAAACATTTTTAGTGTAGAATTACAGCTACACTTTACACACTTACAAAGGCGAGGCATTATTTGTGTATTTTAAATCCAGTAATGGAACAAACAGACTTAAAATCCAAACCCAGGGTAAACTAGGACCCAAGTCTAAAGTATGCCTTGTTCTGTGTTGAAGTGTTAATGTTATTTTTTTAAATAATTGTTTCAGGGGTGAAGTGGATCTGGATGGGAAGAACATGGGAGGGTGGACCCCGTTAATGTACGCTGCTTATATCGGCCATGACAATATAGCCAACCTGCTGCTGGAGGCAGGAGTAAATGTGAATGCTACTACAGCTAAAGGACTTAGCCCCTTGATGTTAGCGGCAAGCTGTGGGAATGAGAGCATTGCATACTTTCTGCTGCAGGTAAAACTAGTCTACTATTTCTATATTGTTTTGAAAGGCATTTGTAAGATCAGAAATGACTGCACTATAAAAATTTCAATCATACACACTTAACTAGCCTTAATACTATTTTTAATAAAATCTTTAGCAAGGTGCAGAGTTGGAAATGAAGGACTACCGAGGTTGGACTGCTCTCTTTCACTGTACAAGCACAGGACACCAACAGATGGTCAAGTTCTTACTAGATAACAACGCTGATGCCAATGTCAGGTGAATGACATTAAGCATTTTTACATAAACCATTAGTATCCCTCATCAACTGCTCCTAAAACATCCACTGTCATCTTTTAGGGAGCCTGTTTCAGGGTTCACTCCTTTGATGGAGGCCGCTGCATCTGGACATGAAATCATAGTTCAGTACCTGCTAGATTATGTAAGTAGGATGTCATTACATTATTTGTTGAGACTGGCCTGTTACCTGAATGACCACAGTGTGCTTTCTTCACATTTAGAAAGTTAAAGTAAACCACCTCAATGCTAAAGGAGAGACAGCTCGTGCCCTAGCAATGCTGTATGGGTACACCAAGATTGTTAGCCTTATTGATTCACGTTCCCAAAGGGTGAACCCAGGTATTAAAAATATTTTCATTAAATAGAATAGGCTGCCATTTTTAAATGTTAAATAATGTCATACCTCTTTCTGATTTGAAATTTAAGGGCCTTTTGAGGACTTAAGCTCATCTGAAGACTCTGACACTGCACCGCCACGGCTAAGGCCCAGCCGGACGCGCACTAAAGGTGTTAGCATCCATGATGGGCCTCAGGCCATTGCCAAGTTCAGAGTTGGAACCACAAAGCTGAGTGGTAAGCATATCAAATTGTTCAGTTACAGATTAAGTGACCTGGTTGTGGTCCTGACCGTTTCTTTTATCAGAAACACCAGCTGTGCCACCGGGCTACATGACATTCAGAGACACTGGAGAACAAAGTGAGGGAATTCGTTTTCGTGATGTGACGTCTCCTATAAATGAGTTGGACGGTCAGAGCAATAGCAGCAGAGGTGCATGTCTCCAGAGTTTAAAGAAATGCATTAGAGCTGGTTATAGACATGTGTCTGAAATATCAGCTTGTATCATTTACAGATGATAGTTCATTCTTTGAAAATGACATGCCTACCATGCGGAGCAGCAGTAGTAGCAGTGAAGGACTACCTCATGTGATGGGCCTAAAGTGGGAAGGGTCTGTGGAAAGTAACGAGGTAAGTACACAGTAATCTTTATACATTTACTGTGTAGCTGTGACAGCATTCATCAGTGCCCTATGCTCACCTCAGGACTCCGACCAGCACAAGAAGAGCAGCTCTCGCAGAGTAAATAAGGGCCATCACTCTAAAGGCAAGAGTCGCCATGGAGCCAATAGTTCATCTCAAAGCACTGCCACAGACAACGGTGGGATACCCTCGCAGACTGCTCCTGCTTCTTACTCCGGCCCAAAGGCAAGGCAGCATTCATGTCTATGTTTGATAGACCACCATTCACATCAAATCTAACAATTTAATTTACGCAGGACTTGGCAGAATTTTTAGAACAAATTGGATTTTCTAAATACCTCCCGTTACTTGAGGAGCAAGACATTGACCTGAGAATATTTCTAACCCTGACCGAGAATGATTTAAAAGAAATTGGCATCACGTAAGAGACTATTCTGTCTACTTGTTTTAAAACTTGTACTTTAATTCCACTCTAATAATCGGTTACTGTTTTTCAGATTGTTTGGACCCAAACGAAAGATGACCTCTGCTATTGCCAGGTGGCACAGTAGTGCTCGGCCTCCTAGTGATGCACTAGAACAAGCCTACGCTGACCAACTGGAGGCTGAGATGCAGGAAATGGCCATCCAATTGCACAAAGTAGAGAGTGCTACAAGTGATGATACGTGATTTGTGTGACTTTATAATAAACTCTTCCCTTGTCTTTCTATTTAGCAATGTGAAGAGGTAGAAAGTCTTCAGAGCCAAGTGTCTCAGGAAAAAGAGCTGCGCACAGTGATGGAGGGATGCCTGATGGAAGATAAAATGGCATGGAGAAAGGTCCACACTGAGCTTGTGGAGAACCACAAACTAACGCAGGACATGAACGCCACACTAACAAAGACTAGGGCCAGTCGTGCTGAACTGCTTTCCTGTCTCACTACTGATGGCAATGCTGGGGTTAACATTACAGATAAAAGTAGGTGATGCAAACTTTAACTGAATATAAATACTAAATAAAATAAAATACTCCATTGAACTGCCACCTTATCGTGGTGGAGGGGTTTGTGTGCCCGAATGATCCTAGGAACTATGTTGCCGGGGGCACTATGCCCCTGTCAGGGTCTCCCATGTCAAACAGGTCCTAGGTGACGGGACAGACTAAGTGCAGTTCACCCATCCCCCCTATGATGAGTAGAATAACAAGGACCGTTACGTCGCCCGGATTGGCGTTACCGTGGCCCCACCCTGGAGCCAGGCCTGGGGTTGGGGCTCGTGAGCGAGCGTCTGGTGGCCGGGCCTTTGCCCATGGGGCCCGGCCGGGCTCAGCCCGAAACAGCAACGTGGGCCCGACCTCCTGTGGGTTCACCACCCGCAGAGGTAGCCGGTGCAATGTGGATCGGGTGGTGGTCGGGTGGTGGTCGAAGGCAGAGGCCTCGACGACCCGATCCCCGAACACAGCAGCTGGCTGTTGGGACGTGGAATGTCACCTCG
>JAVQKG010039515.1:0-15226 GCA_036025885.1 Hypseleotris bucephala
GGCAAGACACTTAACCCACCTTACAGATTGAATGAGTGTGTTAGTGTGCCTGTATGATTGTGGTGGTCATAAGAGGGAGTAGGCGCAGAATGGCAGCCACACTTCCACCACCTCCTCCGCATTAGGCAGTTGGTGTTATAGCAGTTGACGCAGACGCATGGGGCGTTCCGCCGATATACATTTGCTGTCGTTTACGACAGCCTGGGTCTAGTTTATTTTTAACTCTTATATCATAATATATTGTTTGTTTGGAATGTTAGCATAGAAAATACTTAACTGCAATATTACCTTATTTGTTATCATATACCCTTACACATTGAAATTTTCTTAATGAGTTACCACTGAATGCACTAAAAAAGAAGAAAATATACCATTTCATATATTGGCCAGCGCCAGTATATCAATTTCTTGTAATTGTCTGATAAACTGATAACATACAGTTTTATTTTTGTATATGTCACTAGCAAATTAATAAAAAAATATTGATAACCCCAGGTACCACTGTGTATTGCATTTTCTGAATACAGTAGACTTTCTTGTTATAAGCTCCTCAACTGAAAGACAAGCTGTTTTTCTGTTTACAGATGTGATTGGTTCCATTGGCTTGTTAATGGCTCTTTTGATTGGGCTGATTCTGTGAATGAATGCAGCCCTTGTTCATTGCTGCTTCCTCAGTTCAGACCAACATTATATCTTGCTTCCCTATTTCCCTTTTACTTTTGTGGTTTTGTTGATAAACCAACACAGAAACTAGATTTACAATACCTTTTATATATACTGTGACATGTTTAATGAATGTGGTTCATTAAAAAACACACAATGAATCTGTTTATGTTGTGTGTAGAAGCATACTGTAAATCTGCACTGACTTGCAAAGGTACTCAGCCCCTTAGCATTTCCCATCTTACAACTTTAAATGGATTTATAAATACATACAGTAACTTGCCAACAAACCAGAAGATGAAAAAATACAAGATAATACAACAATAAGCAAAATATTGAAATGTTCATATGTTTTCATCTCTCTTATGATGCACTCAGTAAGATCCAGAGGCCACATTTTGCCTGTCTAAAATCTAATGCCACAATGGACTGTATTGTAAAATGGTAATAATATGACAACAAACCGGCCACTATAAAAACTAGGACTATAAAAATTCACTAATCAGAGAAGCAATGTTAATTCCAGGCTATAAGGCAAGATGTATGGAAGAATGCAAAGGAGAGTGAATGCTTTTGCACCCTACTGTATCCCCATGTCCCCCTCTGCAAAGGCATACTAGATGTACTCGCCTCTTACACTGACCAGACTAGCACTAGGCTTTATTACAAGCACTAACAGCAGCACAGAGCTTGTTCATTTTCCCTAATGGTTTGGGGTGACCTTTCTGCGGCGCTTTAAAGGGTTTGTCATTGGAGAAAGTAGCAGGAAGTTTGTATGAGAGTGTGCGGCTTGTGGCTGCAATACAGCATTGGTCAGAACCTGGAAGCAAACTGATGTACTATTTTTAGCCACCTGCTTTATGAATGTATTTGTCGCAATTACATTATCCAGGTATGTGTGTGCTGAGCCAGAGGTTGTTTAATATGAGCAAGTGAAATGTCGCATCTACACAAATGTTTCTAATCATAGAAATCGATAAATTAGATCACACAAATATCCTGTTCTTGGAAAAAGGGAAATTAATTATTTAGCCCCATCTGTTGTGTTTCTATGCAAAGGTTGTGGTACAGTGCCATCTGCCTTCATTTTGTGAACACAAGCATCCAGAATCACATGAATATTTGATGTTAATGTAAATTACCTTGGTAGATCATCCTTCCACAGTTTTAATAAGGTTTTTATTTTTATCTCAACAGTCTACAAGGTTGATAGTGTAATATCTGATTCTTGCTTTGTTGTTTATATTGTTTCTATTTCAGGTAAAAATCAATGTGATTTAATGTTTCAGTTTAATTCAAGTTTATTTTTTACATTGATTTGTAATACAATTTATAATGCCCGTAAGATTAAGTATTACAAAATGGGAAACCCCAATCACAGAAGGCTCATAGGGGCTTAGGATACTTGATGTAATTACATTGTTTCTGAATTACCGTCAACATAAAACTTTTGAGGTTGTTCAGGATGATCTCATCAGTGACTCAGAGACACTCATAGCAGTTACATGAGCCGTGACCAGCAGATGTCATTGGCATTTTAGTATGGATTGGATTAACAGATTTACTCAATAATAATATGGTTCATAATTGATTCCCTCCAGCAGTTTCATGTACCCTTCCTATAAAAATAAGAAAACTCTAAACTGCTCCAACAGGAATAGTAATTAGTCTGAAATTAATTTATCTTCTTTTTCATGTCCCGAAGGTTTGAAGAGCTCTGATTACCTTGGCTGCAGGCCGGCCTGGTGGTGATCAGGTGACAGCAGGGCTAACAGAGGACAAACCCTGCACTGATACTGGTACCGGGACATCCACAGACCATGTCAATCGCCAGTAACAGTCCCGAGAGAGAAGGCTCCATGGCTCAGCTGGAGTGCCCCTCGTCCCCTCCAGGCATGGACCCAGACCACTCCACAGGCAGCCCAGTCCTCAGCCCGGACTCATCTTCCCATGATGCAGTGCTCTCTGCTCCAGCAGCATCACCCGCAGACTCAGAGAACCTCAGTCCAGATGAACTGGAGCTGCTGGCCAAACTGGAGGAGCAGAACAGGTCAGTTAACAATGAGATGGGAGAGATGTAGCTGAATACGAAGTGTCCTGAGTGGACTGGTATTGACATGTACAGAGGAAGGATAGTAAATATATGTGGTGAAGGTAGAGGTGGATAGATTAGCCAATATTTTTACAAAAATAGAGTATAGTTACTTCAAAATAATAATGCCTAATTAAAAGTAAAATGTAGTCATTCACATATTTACTCAAGAAAGAGTAAAAATACTGGGTGAAAAAAATACTCAAGTACTGAGCATGTAATATGTATAATATGTATTTTGGAGTTTTGTTAAGACAAAATTAAAATACAAGGAGCAAGTAAGGTAAAAGTAAAATGTTTGGCACATTGAAACTACTTTTAGAAGTACAGTTTATTCAAAAAGTTACTCAAGTAAATCCAACTGACTAAAAGTAACGTTTTACTACCCAGTCTGAGTTAAGGGGTTTTGAAGTTAGAGCTGCCTGGTACGGAAGGCCTAGAGGCAGATCTAAGAGAATATTTACAGGGCAAAGTGGATGCAAACCCTGTGTGGCAAACTCTGAAGGCAATAGTTAAATGAGGAGAGAGATGATTTAATAATAAAAATAGCATGAATAACTTAGACTAATTGCCCCACAGTTTGACTTCACATTATTTTTCACTGCCTTACTTCCTTTCTACCCTCAGGTTGCTGGAGGCTGATTCTAAATCCATGCGGTCCATGAGTGGCTCACGACGAAACAGCGGCTCCTCTCTTGTGTCCAGCTCCTCCGCCTCCTCTAACCTCTCACACCTGGAGGAGGACACCTGGATTCTGTGGGGCCGCATTGTCAATGAGTGGGAAGAGTGGAGACGCAAAAAAGACAAACTGCTAAAGGTAAGAGTAAAATCATTGTTTTATCATTTACTACATACTTCCCAGAGGTTTAGTTAACATACAGGTATGGAAAATGAACAAACTGCTTCTCTATGGGTAATCTTTACTTTTAAAGAGCAATGATACAAGAGGCAGACATCAAAATTAGCTAACTATCTGCAGTCATGTGATGAACTACATTATCCTGAAGGAAACATCTAAAGCTTCTCATCAATTTATGACAGACATTATTAAAGAAATTATTGGTACATTTGTAAACTAGTTTAGTTTTCACCTAATAATTAGTAAATAAAAGCAATGGCATTGTGTATTATTTATTGTTCTGTGCTTTCGGCACAGCCTTCATATGATGCTCATACAACTGCATATCTAGAAGTTAAATAATAATCACTGTCTTTCTTATCTTGTTATCTTGTCTTCAACAGGAGTTGATCCGGAAGGGCATCCCTCATCATTTTCGTGCTATCGTCTGGCAGCTGCTTGGTAATGCCACCGACATGCCTGTGAAGAACCAGTACTCCGAGCTGTTAAAGATGTCCTCTCCCTGTGAGAAACTAATCCGCAGGGACATCGCCCGCACCTATCCTGAGCACGAGTTCTTCAAAGGACAGGACAGTCTGGGGCAGGAAGTCCTCTTCAATGTCATGAAGGTATGAACTACAACCGTTCATTTTATTATTGAGCTGTAATTGTGAAACAAATTTAGGCACATTGGTTCTCATTGTGCATTTTCTAACAGCGGTTTTTGGCCCATTCTATAAGATTTAATTAGCTATAGGTTGTCCATTTTTCACATTTTGACACACATCAAAATAATTGAAAATGTAACCATGTGTGAATATAACACTTTTGTTGTTAGTTTGCAAATCAAGATTTCTGACAGGTAGATACTGTACATTTAAGGGTCTTGCCCAAGGACCCCACAGCAGTATAAACCCACTGTAATGAGAATCAAATTGCTCTACTAGCTGAATCACTACCACACTATTATGTTTATTTTGGGGTTTTCTTGTCCCCCCTATGTTTAGTACATTATTCAACTGTATTCAGGCCTTCTAATTATGGGGGCACTGTAGAGTTTAAATAACTGTAATTAATGCAGCCATTTTGCAAAGCAAACCAAGTGAGACTCCACTAACCCGATTTGATTGTAGAAACAAAGCCTGGTAGCAGGAAATACGAACTAAATTTAATACAGAAAGCCAAACTGGTATTGTTTCTGGTTCCTTTTATAGAGGAAATTGGATGCTTCTGGTTGCTCTCAGTCATTTTGTGCAGCATCACAGATGTTAATGAGACAATGTGTCGATAACCTACTGTATATTTGTGTTTTGCAGGCGTACTCCCTTGTGGACCGAGAAGTGGGATATTGCCAAGGCAGTGCATTTATTGTAGGGCTGCTTCTAATGCAGGTAAGTATGAAACATATTTTTCTTTACATTTTTAAAATAGTAGTGATGATTTACTTTTGTTTGACCCCTTGCCTCTACAGCAACATCAAATCAGAGTTTATAGTCTTCCACACCACTCAAAATCTCAACTACTATTGGTCAGAGTTATTGCCCAGAAAGTCTGATTTGATGTTGATTTGATAGTGGCCAGGGTGAGCACTAAGGTAACCCTAAATTGACAGCGCAATTTCTTATTTTAGTAAATCTCTATACTGCAGCTTTAAATTCTCAGTCTCAGTAATTGTTCTAACATGTACCTAAACAGTACAATTTTACAACAATAACTCCATATTTTGACTCTCCAGATGCCTGAAGAGGAAGCCTTCTGTGTATTTGTCCGTCTGATGCAGGAGTATCGTTTGAGGGAGTTGTTTAAACCCAGTATGGCTGAACTGGGCCTCTGCATCTACCAGTTTGAGTATCTCCTACAGGTAAAGCCAGTACCTGCAGTGTAGTATTTGTACACAAGAGGGCAGTACATGTTTAGTACATGCTTTTATACAGGATGTTACACTGTTTTTGCTCTACTCTTCACAGGAGCAGCTGCCTGAACTCAACATACACTTTAAATCCCAGAGTTTTCACACGTCCATGTACGCCTCATCCTGGTTTCTCACACTCTTCCTCACATTCCTCCCTCTTCCTGTTGCTACACGCATCTTTGATATTTTCATGTACGAGGTATGTTGTTTTACGTTGTACATATTTTTTATAGATGTATTGTTTTATTTTTTTATTTTTACTTTTTTCTTACATCTATCTTATGTACAGGGCCTGGAGATTATCTTCCGAGTAGGCCTAGCCATTTTACAGTACAACCAGACAGACCTCATTCAGCTCGATATGGAGGGCATGTCACAGGTAAGCAAAGAAGAATTATTTTATTTTCACATTGACTCTTAACCTTGACCTGATCTATACATTTATCCCACTTAACATTAATTAACATATTAATAAATAATAATAATGCATTTGTCCTATATAGTCTTTTCTAGACACTTTAAGACGCTTTACAATTTAATGCAATTCAATTCTCAGTCATACTTTCTGCACCAGCAGTTCCTAACCACCACAATCACACAGTCAGACTAACATATTCCTACATGAGCAAGGTTCTTTCCCAGGGACACTCAAGTTGCGGGGCAAACTTTTATACACTGCGCCACTGCAAAATATTAAATTTGCCTCATAATTACATTCTTTTGTGTAAATAAAAGTGTATCTAAGCTAGTCTCTTTGCATCTGCAGCATTTCCAGAAAGTGATCCCTCACCAGTTTGACAGCTGCCCAGATAAGCTGATCCTCAGGGCCTACCAAGTCAAATATAACCCCAAGAGGATGAAGAAGTATGAGCAATAATCTTTTTCATCATTCAACTAATTTAACTGTACTATTACACCAACTAGATAATTATAGATTGCCTTTAAAACATCCTGCTGACTATTGTTTATGTCACTAGGTTGGAAAAAGAATACACTACAATAAAGAACAAGGAAATGGAGGAACAAATTGAGATCAAGGTATGTGTATTTCGATAGATATTGACAAAAACCAAGACCAAATCATTCTGCATTACTTATTATTGCTTTGTGACAGCGGTTGCGCACAGAAAACCGTCTCCTGAAGCAGAGGATTGAGACGTTAGAAAAGGTAAGATGCTTTATGTGGATCTGAGGTAAAACGTATTGATGAATATTTTTCCTACTCCTTTTAGGTTTGTTCAGACATGCACACTTTTGGTCTACTTTCCATTTAGCAGTTTTAGCATAATGTTGTATCAAAGTGGCTGGGATGTTTACTGACTTTATTAAGGCTATTAAGTTATTTTATCTTGTACCTTGTCTAAATGTCTTTTCTTTTCCCACTTTCCAAGTACGATTTACCGGAATCTTTTCCTATGTCTTTTATATCTTTCCTCTTTCTCGGTGTTGGTTTCTATTGTGATTTTCTTTCCTGGTGATTTCACTTTCTTCACGTCTCTTTGCTCCCCTCTCTCTCTCTCCTGGGGTACACTGTTGTAGGAGAGTGCTGCTCTGGCAGACAGACTCATTCAGGTAGAGTACTCTTATCCGCTGTCCTTCCCTTTGCCTTTTTGTTCAAATCTTTTCTAATTCAGTCCTGGACTATGTTTGATCCCCTTTGAACTAAGCACGACACCTGACATCCTAAAATATATTATAAATGCATGGTACTCTTATTACTCCCGCATGTGGCATGAACATTTTGCTGATGTTGAAATTCTAGGACTGGGCAATATGACCAAAAGGTATATGAGTTTTTCAATAGATGAAAGCATCACGGTAAATTTTGTATTGCTGTTCAGATTTAAATGTTTTATACAGTATCATTTTATACAATATTACATGGTATAATAATATTCTAAATAAACTGACATTTATATACTTGAAATTAATATAAATACATTTGGCTGCGGTTTATTCAGGACCTACAGTGCTCGCCCTGGCGCTGTGAGTTTGAATTCGGCTCATGACATTTTACCAAATGTCAACCCTCTCTTTTTTGTCAGACTACTGTCCTATAAATAAAAAGCCAAAAATGGATAAAAATAGACAAATAATAATAATAATACTAAATACTTTTTTTTGCTGCTGCGCAGTATACAGAAAATTGATATAGAAGCAAGAAAAGTTCTTTCTGTATGTCATGGCATATCGCCCAGCCCTATTTCATACCTGTTTCTATGCTACAATCCTTGTAGTAAATCCACATTAGGGTGTTTAGGAGTGTCCAGGTCTCATAAGTGTTGTCTTCCAGGGTCAGGTGACGAGGGCTCAGGAAGCAGAGGAGAACTATGTGATCAAGCGTGAGTTAGCAGTCGTGCGGCAGCAGTGCAGCGCAGCCAGTGAGAGTTTGGAGAAGGCACAGGACACTATCAAAGAACTGCAGCAACAGAAGGTGAATATCACACCACAAGCAACCTGCCTATATCAGTTCATAAACTACAAGTCATCCTGCTTATTAATACCAGAATTTGGAGATTTCTTATTAATCAGTGCCAGTTATCCACAAGGCCAAGTGTTCACATTACTAAAATGTGTGTATACTGACAAAAGTGACTTACTGCAAAAAAATTGTATATTACTGTTTTGGGGATTGGCCTCAATTCGACCTAACTTTTTTTTTTTTAATCACTAAATAGACTCTGTCACGCTTCACTTTGATAACCAACACTGATACTTCTAAAATGACTAATCAAGAGTGCCATCCTCACGCTATGTTGCCTAATTTCACACCATTTTGTTTTGGTTTTCAGTAGGCATTTTTCTCTAGCCTGCTCATACTTTGTAGTTTCACTTTGATGTGGTAGAGCTAAATTGTTGCTTTCTATGTTTTGACATCGCCAAGCAACAGCGTCCTTTAGACCTGATTTTTTTCTGACTGCAGTCAGTATCAAAAGTCAGTGAATTGTATGATATTTACTTGCATATGTGACCTGTTTCAGTACACAGAGCCGTTTGTTACCAGTCTCCAAACACAGCTGGAGCAATCTCGACTGCATGAGGCTGAGCTGTTGGGGGCACTAAAGGAGATGCAAGATAAAATCCTCGACCTGGAGAAGGTAACTTTAAAAAGGACAGTAACGGCTCATATAAAAATAACATAAAAACAACACTCATGCCAGGATGTTTACCAGGAAATACTAACAGACGTGTGCTAGAGGTCAGAGCAGTGGTTCTTCAATGCTGTCACCTAATTACTGAATTATTTTGTTGGAACAAACTTAATTTAGAGATTGTTCTTTCCTTCAGTCAGATAAAACTCTGAAAGCCAGTGTGTCATGCTTTATTGTTTATAGAGTAATGATTGTAGAAAAACATGTGATTGATTGTGTTTACAGAAGAACAGCTGTCTGCCTGATGAGAACAACATGGCGGCCCTGCAGGAGGAGTTGAAGCAGATGAAGCTGAGGGAACTGGAGACACTGAGTTCATTCAGAGAAATGCAGGATACTGTCACTGAACTGAACCAGCGCTGGCAGGTAACACCAGTCAGTATGATCGTAATACAAGTAGATATTTGGAGTGTTGTTTTCTCTGGGGTCTCACATGTTCACCATGTGTCTACACAGCACCACATGTCCCGCGGGAGCTGCACCGGTGGCAGTCACTGGAAAGAGTCCCCAAAGAAAAACGCCATGAACGAGCTCCAGGACAAACTGATGACTGTGCGACTGAGAGAGGCTCAGGCTCAGGCTGAACTACGAGAGGTCAAACTGAAGGTCCTGCAGCTGGACAGCCAGGTCAGACACACTCACAGAGGTGATCATGTAAAACATCTACAAAACTGAGTTTTGTTTATAGTTTTATGAACGTGAGTCTTTTCTCTTCTAGAATCAGATCCATGGTAAACAGATCGGTCGTCATGAGCAGGAGCGCTCGGCTCTCCAGGACCGACTGCAGATGGTGTCCAATCAGAACAAAGCTCTGCAGACACAACTCAGTGAGATGAAGCGGAAGCAGGCAGAGTTTGACTGCAAGGTCTGTTTGAGATAAGAGATGAAACAAAGATGCTGCAAATTGTTTATGTACACATACATAAATCTTGATTTTCTTTTGTGCCTAAAAACCTTTAGAGCAAAGAGGAGGTGATGGCTGTGAGACTGAGAGAAGCAGACAGTATGGCCGCCATGGCTGAGCTCAGGCAGAAGATTGCTGAACTGGAAATACAGGTGCATTTTTTGGGTATATCAGCATTATGCAAATTTCTGTGATACATTGTTATATTTATTAGTATTTTTGTTTTCTTCTTTTTCCAGAAAGAGGAAGGTCTGATTCAGGGTCAGCTTAACCACTCAGACTCCAGACAGTACATCAACCAGCTCCGCGACCAGATCACTGAACTCAAAAACGAGGTACGACAGATAAGTGTACATTGTGTGTATTTTTATTGTCTTGTTAGTGTAGACTAGAGTATACTTTATTACTGCATTACTATTTACCTGTTGATCAAAGCCAGAATATTGCACATATCTTATCCAACTCATCAATCAGCCTAAACACCATTTTTTTCTTTCTAAGAAGAAAAAAATGTTTGTCAAGTCAGTGCAGACCACAGCTCTTCTTCAGCATTTGTCATTATTTTTTATCGTAAACTTTACTAGTGAAAAATGTGAATTTCTTGAACTGGGGCAGGAGGATGACGTTGAGTTGTTCTATAGTTGAAACATGTTGCTCATTCAGAAAGTGGAGGTGCGTGACTGAAGTAGACATCGAGGCGCCGCAGAGATTACCCTACCCTTTCACTGTGCCTGTTTAACCTCACTCACTCACTTTTTATCAATTAGAATGAAACTTGCGTGAGGACACATGAGGAGGCAGAAAACCATGTAGAAAAATCTCAGTACAGTCAGTCACGCATCAGCTTGACTTTGACTCATATTGAGCACTCATACAAAGTCAAAGGGCTTCTGTGGTGGAACTGGTTTAGCAAAAAACACTAGCTGCACATTTTTATTTTAGTGCACTGAGAAGATGTGACAACATTTCCACTGCTTAACCACGGCCCCCACTCTTCAGAGATTATAATATATGTTTGGGGGAAACATAAACCTCTGAGATTTGTCATGAGTCACTGTGGTAGGTTAACACACAAACTACACACATGTGGTGAAAGAAACACACTCCAGCTGTGCTCAGAGCATAACATGCACCTGCAATCACAGTGGGCTATAAGTCACACATGGCACAATTGGTACAAACTTAAAATGTCTGAAGATGGTATTTCACCTGTTAGTGCAGAGGAATTATGATTTTGGTGTAAAAGTCCCAAACAGTTAAATTGTTATCACACAGATTTCAGTAGTAAGCCAGATATAGGCAAGTGGTTTTTTGACCTGATTGTCTCAATGATTCATAATCCGGTCTTCTTAGAAAGATTTAAATTTGTTGTATGCATTTATGGCACATTTTGTGTACATATAATTTTTTATTATATTTTTATTTAGTTTATTTTTTTTATTTAGTTAGAATCGATTTAAATCGATTTCATGAGAATAGTTTAAGTGCTAAGTTAAAATAAAATAAAATAATCACATTAACAAATAGAAGTTGTATTATAAATCTATTTTCCATTAAACCCAGCCCTAACTCACTCAAAGCCTCTTGTCCACAGATCCGGCTCTTGCGAGGACACAAGATGACCTCTGGCACTCGGGTCAGCAACAGCGGCACCACCAACTACCAGGACCTGCTGACCAGCCCCACCTCTGCAGAGGGGGACTACCTGAGCTCTGATGAAGACTTGCTGCCCAGCCCGCTACCACCCAACGCCCTGTACCCTGCCCTGTCCCCTCCCTGTCACCCCTCCGCTACACTGGACAGCGAGGGTAGCACCGACAGCGAAACAGAGGAGCCAACACACCCCAAACCTCAGCAGCTCTACGGCAGCATGGTGTGTGCCGAAACCATGGATGGAGGCAATTAGGCCACCAAAGACAATACCGTAATCCGGATTTGTAATCTGTAATCCAGTCCTCCTTATCCCCTGTGGTTACATTTTAATTGGTAGAAACTTGTGGCATTTAGTTTTCTGTCCCTGCCATCTCAAAATCATCAGGATGCATATCAGACATAAATGCTGCTCATTGAGTTACCATCAGACATCGGACCTAAATCTGTGACTAATTTAAGTAATTTCATATCTAACAAGAGGGGCATAAAAACTTGATTTAACAACGAGACATTACTTGGCTCTATGCTCCGTTTACCCACAAATCCCTTTTCAATCTCTCATTAAAAAGAAAAAAAAATTGATCTGAACCAAGAAAAGGAAAGTGACATTCAGTGTCATGGAGATATCAGAATATGGCATTTTACTATTAAGGGACTAATGAACACTGTGGAAGATATGTCTTTGTGACTAGTCCCCTTTCATCATAACTAAGATGGACTAAAAGAACTGCATTGTTGCCAAATCTTTGTTTTTATTTGTTTATTTATAAGTTGTAATTTATTTTGATATTTTATTGTTGAGTATTGATTTGTACATGATTACAGATGTGTACAGATAGTCCATACATTTTATAATTTTTATTCCCATCATTGTTTGTGCCAATTTAAGCCCTAGGGCTGTTGTATAGGTTTACTGACACAGTGGATCCAACAGAAAAAAAGCTGCTATTATTTTACTGTATGTTAAAGTGAAAAACACCACAATTCTCATTTCAGAGGAGTACATTTATTGAAAGTCCTTAGTAAATGAGGCTTATAGTATAGTTAGTAACATATTTACCAACGCCAGGAGGTTATGTGATTGCCTCCGTTGACGTGTGTGTGTGTGTGCGTGCGTGTCTGTGATCAAGATAACGCAAAAACTACTGCACGGATTTGTATTAAACTTTCAGGGAAGGTCAGGACTGGTTTAAGGAAGAGGTGAATAAAATTGGGTACATCTGCGATGAATATTAATTACGTTATTAATTCATTAAGCTTAAACTTTTAAATGCTATAACTCAAACAGTTTTTGCCAGATCTACTTCTAACTTTCTGGGCAGTTACATATAATGAAGACGCATACATATGTTGACTTTGGTGCTTCATCCTAATCCGTGCAGTAGTTTTTGAGTTATCTTGATCACAGACACGCACGCACGCAGACACGCACGCACGCCCACACGCCGGCGATCACATAACCTCCTGGCGTCAGTAATAACATGTAACTTCATTGTCCATACATAATGGCTAAGGTTAGGGATAGTTACAATGTAGTTCCATGTAATTACTTAATGAGGTAGATACAATGTAGTTAAGGGATAATGTAAAATGAAGTGTTACCAAGAAATATAAACAAACAATAAAGAGAAAAGAAAAAGGTTGAACAGTTCACCACGTTGATGGCTTGGCAAATCATGTTCTGGGGTGATAACCACATATGTGTGTAAAAGGAAACAGTGTCACTTTCACAGTCTTTAATGTGGTGAGGGTTACCCTGGTTATGTAAAAGAAAAGCTATTAAAATCTCTGTACCTAACTTTCCACTCATAAATCACTTACGTAGAGCTTTAGTCTCATAGGAAATACACATTTTTTTCTTGGTTTTTGATTCTCATATCTGACTGATTGCTGCAGTCAGGTTGGGTGTCTCATTGTGCTCATGATTGCGATATTCGCTTGACTTTTTAGCATAAGGTTTTATAGTCTTTATAGAGATAAGTTTACCAAAAGTGTGAGATTGATTACCTTCAAATATTTGGACTCACTTCACGCACCTTATAGTAGCCTAATGGACTGTACAAATGAACAAAAAAAAGGTGTTTTGTCAGGGCTTAGAATATTGATTTGGTAGTTCTAGGATTATAGATGAAGACAGTTTAAGTATAAAAAATATGACATTCACACAGAACAGAGAATTGGTTGATTGATTTGATATTTTTATTCTTGCCTCAGAATCCTGTCATATCGGTGGATGAAGAGACTGCCCTAAACCTCACCTACATCAGCTACATTGGCTCAGCTTTCTCACTCGTCTTTACTCTCACCAGCTTGTTCCTGTACATCTGTCTACAGTAGGTTTGAATTTCACACTCGTTTTAGCAGAAGATTTGAATATGCTTGTTACTTTTACTATCACATTAAAATAACTTGGAATGGTCAAAAGGTAAACTTATTTGTTTTGTGGTTATAAATGCTAAACACAGATGTTATCAGCTTTTCCGTGAAGCTGACACACATACTGCACGTAGTTGAGGAAGTGGTTGATAGGTCTACTACTTCTCACACATCATATTTGAACACCAAAACAACTTTCTTAAATCAGTAAAAAGATTTACAAAGTATTACACCTATATACAAAGTATTACACCTATATCAGGTTTCTTTCTTTTGTTAGCCAAAAAAACTTGTAAACATGTGGTGGTAATTCTATATCTATAAACTACTTATTTAGGGTATTTAAGTTCTGAAATGTCACAGCACTGGCTCCTGGGGAAATAATATATTAATTTTCCTACATGTAAGCATGCTTGACTAATCCTGTATTCTGAAGCAATGACCTACTCAAAAGCAGAAAACAATTGACCAATTACGAACTTTGCTAATGTGACTTTCTTGTTAACAGGAAGTTGTCAGCTTGCATGACATTTTACCGTCATGGTAAAAAGTCAAAAGTGTTTCGGTTTACTATACATCAGCAAACTCCACCCTTGAAATTGAATGCAGTCAACGAGAGACCACACTGACATCCTTATATAGAATAGGAACACAGTACACCTAACCTGAACTTTTCAAGCGAAGCCCAATAATGATATGTTTTTAATATAAATTGCTTTAGAAAATGTGAAATACTCAAGTAAATATGATGACTTGTTCTAACATATTCTCAATTCAACTTACATTACTGTCCAGTCGTCGGCGTCCAGAGAAGGCCCATGGTATCCACATACAGCTGGCTGGAGCCATGCTGTGCCTCCACCTCAGCTTCCTGGTGAGCAGTCTGTTGTTGTGGTTTCATCCAGAGGTCAGTGAAGGAGGGCTCTGTACAGCACTGGGCCTAGTCCTGCACTGGTCACTGTTGGCTACTTTCAGTTGGACCGCTCTGGAGGGCTTTCACCTTTACCTGCTCCTGGTGCGAGTCTTCAACATCTATGTCCCGAGATACCTGCTCAAAGTCAGCGTGTTTGGATGGGGTAGGTGGAATTAATACAGTATGTTAAAATGTCCTATATTATTATTGGACTGTCTGAGCTTTTAACAACGTTCTAAAGTTCGTTCTATGCCGCAAACGCATTTTTTTTTTCATTCGGGCATGTGCTCCTGCCTGCTCCTGCACTGTCAACAAACGCAAACTACAAAAGACTACATATATATTCTGGCCACATTTTAAATTAGGTAGACCTTGTTCCAAATGAAGTGTGTGGTATTCTGCTCCTGTAACTCACTATTTGACTATCTTGACTCAATGTCATTTTGCCAGAATTTTTACCCACTGAACTGGTAGCCTGGCATGCCAGACTCTCCCGCTGTACCAGCGTAGAGTCTGGGAGCTCACTCGCATCAACAGATTTCTAGGGCGGGACAAACAAGCGCGCAGTAAACCAATCAGAAAAATGGCGGACGTGACGCCAGTGAAGCGGCAGCCTACACTATCCGGAAGTGATCAGTAGAGCGAACGCAACAGACAAAAATCAACATGGTTTGATATGCATTTATAACAGCATTTACGGAAAAAATTACCGCGCGCCATTTT
>JAVQKG010039554.1:0-13604 GCA_036025885.1 Hypseleotris bucephala
TTCAAAGTTATTCAAACTGATCTCAGGGGATCGTCTTTGATCGTGTGTTTTCGGAGAGGCTCGGGTGGTGGCGTGGTGGTTTGTGGGATTGCTCCTTGCTCGGTGAGGAACATCCAGAGGTCCCTATGCTAAAAGGGCTAACAAAGGAAGCCTGGCTGCTCCTTTCTAAGTTCCTTCCTAACTGCACTGTCGTTTTTGTAGGGCTCTTAATATGGCGGACGAGGCACCTCCGGGTCACGTTAGGAAAGGAAATTTCCTATGGTGCAAACTGACAATTCGGAAGGAGGGATAGTCATCCAAAGTGAGCAAAATAGTGACTTCTCTGTGTATTTATGAAACTGCTAATCTAGTTTAAAGATAATTGTCATAAAAAATAGAAAATATCCAGTGAACGCTAGTGATTTGGTAAAAAATTGCAATGCTTAAAAATCCAAGTCAATAAGGAATCCCAATAAAATGGCAAGTGAGTAGCCCAGGCCTATTTTTGAAATAAAGATAAAAACTTGTCTCTTTTTAGCTGTACTAAAATCTGTGGTGACTGTCTTTCTGGACCCAGCAGAACCATTTTGATAAACAAAGTGAGTCTGCTCTGTGTCACTGTTTGTGGAGTTGTTCTTGGAAGCCCCATTGTGATGACAGCTTAGACTTATTTGTGTTTTCCATCAAACTTTTTTTAATCTGTTCTGCAACCCTGAATCACTGCTCTACAATTACCCAGACTGGAAGGTATAAAACTCCACATCATTTGGGAAGGCGATGATTAATAAGAAACAGTAAATATCAGTGGCCTATAAGATTCAGAAATTAGATCAGAATCAAACCAATTTTTAACTCCACCCACCAAAAACGTAAACGCCATCCACAGGTCTATTGTAGATCAACAACCAAGATAGTTAATTAAGTAAATTTTATTCTAGTTTAAGGCTAAAGTAATCGATAAACTGGACCCAATGAGTTTACAAAGTCGGGCGGGCCGAAAACTGGTTGCGTAAAAGAACAAGATCTGGAACAAGACTACTGTCAATTACGCGTCATTAGCCAAAGACGCACCATGATGGCAGCGTTGCATCCGTAGCACGACGCAGACTGCAAAGTATCTCAACTTGAAGGTAAGTTATGTCACGTTGACGCGTTTATTTGACGTGTAAATAATTGCACTGTGAGTTGTTGGGAGAACGTATTGCATTACCCAACCTACAAAAGTGCAGTTTTGTGTGTGACCCCATTTGATTAGCTTAGCAACCTGTGAGGGCCAAAGGCAAGTGGATGGCCAAAGCACTACTTTACAGTATTTTACAGTAAACCAGAAAACGCGTAGCCTAAGCTGGAAATAGTATTGTAGGAACATCTGGTTTTGATTTTTAGAATATTTTAGGACAGTGGCTTCCTAAATTAAAATAATTGTTTAACCAGCCTTACCCCAACATGTAAACCAAAGATATCCATCATTGTTGTGGATAGCTGAGGTCGTTAAGTTTGGCTTTGATTCAAATGTGTTGCACAACAAGTGTTATGTTGTTTTGGAAGTTTTTTTATTGTTTGCCCTGCTAATGCTATTCTGTTGAACTCAAAATAATTGTAAATAGGCCTGCATTTGATTTTGAATTGCGGCTGATTGGAAGAAAGTAAAAGTCACTATGACCTGGCATGTTCAAGGTTCTTATGAGACGTGAAGAAAGAAGACTAGTTTGGATTGTTTTGTCTGTGTCTCCTTTTTGCCGCAGACCACTTCTTTAGTTTTTCTCACTGGCTTCATTCTGGTCAGTTTTCAGTCTCTTGGGGATCTTTTCAAAGGCTGGGCTGGCTGTGTGATACATTGGTGGTTGTGAGGTGGTTTTCACTTAGATCTGGGTCAAATGACTCATCCTAACCTAATGTCCGTTGTCTCTTGGTCCAGGAAATCTTGGTGCTCAGATTAGCCGTATTTTTCTTTGAAATGTTGGGACGTAATCTTGGTTTGCGGTGGACCATGTCTTAGATGGGTTTGATTTGCCTGGAGTGAAGTAAAACAATATTGTGGCAATAAAGCAAACGGTTTATTAACCCGATGGTGTGTGTACCTATTGTCAAACTGACTCCAAAACCCTTATGTCTGACCAAAGTGATGTGGAATATCTCTATTGCTGTAGCAACGTGTAATGTTTGTTTTTATTTACATGCTGCACTCCAAAAGTGTCAATCATATATTTGTGATCATCAGTTAGAATATAATGATTCAGTGTAGGCCTTTTAGGCAAATGTATTATACAGTCTGTGTTTTTAGGGTATTTAGTTAAAGTGGTTAGGCATTTTTCTGAGTCCACACAACATTGTTCATACAAAGAAATACAGTTGTTGCAGCATTTGTTATGACCATAAACAAACCCTGGCTTTCTCAGTAACATAATCTGAGTGTGGCAGTTTTTATTGTTTTTTTTATTACTGCCAAGGAAGTAATGTTTTCAGTAGCGTTTGTCTGTGTGTGGGTGTGTGTGTGTGTGTGTGTCTGTTTGTCTGCTAGCAACTTTATGCAAAAGCAACTGAATAGATTTGGATAAAGTTTTCAGGGAAGGTGAGGAATGACAGAAGAATCCCCCATCTTTCTCACAGAGAAGTGAACAGAAGATCCCATCCCTTGTATTTACTCATGAATTAGAACATCCTTGGGCCAGAATTCTGCGGTGCCTTTCATTAGATTTAGCAAATTGATTGACCTTGGCCTTATTAAACCAGCAGTTTAACCATAACCATATTGAATTTCCTCCTTCCATGTTATATTAGTATCACCACTCTGTATGACTAATTGCTTTTGCACAACATTTGGACTGAAATTTCTTTGCTCCCATCAATTTGTAACACAATGAGTGATTTAAGCTTTTTAGCCTCAGGCCTTCCAGCGCTGAACCACAGTAAGAGGTAAGAATAATACCTAACATTTGAATTGGCTCGCGTGTGTGTCCGTGTTATTTCTTCAAGACTCGGAGGGACAGCATTGCGTACAAGGGTGAGGCCAAGCGATGATGCAGTTACTGGCCATTTGGGAGAGGAGGAGCTTCCTGATCAGCTTTGTTCAATAACCTCAACGAATCCGTGACCACAGGACATTAGAGGACGTCTAAACTGATGCCAAAAAAACGGTTTGAAATGGTTCAGCTGCATCACACCTGCTGGTCCATCTGCTTCTCCTGACATTATAGCTTGTACCTGGTTTAGTTCTGGTTTTGTCCCGGTTAAAACCTGGTTTAGATCTTGGTCAGACCTGGTTTAGACCTGGTTTAGACCTGGTTTAGACCTGGTTTAGACCTGGTTTAGATCTGGTTTAGATCTTGGGCAGACCTGATTTAGCCCAAGTTTAGAACTTGTTTCAAACTTTTTAAATTTTGATTTGGACCTTACATCTTCAGCAGACCTAGTTTAGTTCTGGTTTTGACTTTTAGACAAAGGCTGCACAACAATAATCGCATACTGAAATATTTTCATGGTCTTAAATGTGAAAAAAAGCATTTTCCATTGGAGACATGAATACATATGTGTTGAAGGTCTTGTATATTAGTCCTAATTTTGCTTTTTGTAGTTCTCATTTAGTCTTAAATCCAATGCCGAAACTATTGCAATATATATATATAATACACTATACTGTATAAAAATATTGCAGTAATATGGCTTAACCTTGTTATCACCTGGGTACCTTGGGTAGTCATGGCTAAACCCAACCCCATGACCTTTTTAGATTTAAACGTATTATGTCAAAAGGTGTAGTAGATATAGCTTCTTTTTTTTTAGGATCAATGTAGTAACAAATTACATTTGTTTCTTAGTTTGCAGCTCAAATAACTTGGCAGATAATTTGTTGTTCATATTAGTGATAAAGGATCAAATAATTGTCACACTCTTAAGCATTTGTTGTCCTCTTTCCCAATAACTAAGATGACGCCGTTTCCCCTCATCAAAGCCTAACGCTGCCAAAAAGTCTGATCTCAATTTCCCAGCAACGCTATGTAAAGAAGACTTATTCTGAGTTGGTGAAACACTAGCTGCGGCTCGGAGCAGCTGAAGCGTGATGGACAGACTGGAAGAGTAACAAGTCACTTTTGTTTTTCAGATGGAGTTTGTCATTTGCTTTAGATGTTAGGAATATTGACATGCAATGAAAATGAATCCCCGGTGCTGTAGCGAGGATCGGTTTCTGTGTCTGAGTCATCAGCCTGTTGTTCTGGCTGTACAAAGTGATTTCCATTTTCTGTGTTTTTGACTTTTATGACTTTAAACAACAGTGATTAAATGTGCATAGCAGCTGCCTCAAGGAAAGTTTGCCCTTGCCTTTTTGTTGAGCTGCTCCTCCTTGTGCTACTGTGGGTTCTTCCCAGATATGTTGGTTTTCAAATCTTAATCCAAAGAAGTTTAAGGTATTTTTGTTGCCATAAGAAGATGTGACACTTGAGCAAAAAGATATGCGTTGTGTGTTAGGTGAATTGGTCACTCTAAAATGCCCCTAATGACCTGAGTGACAGTGAAAGGTTGTTTGTCAGTCCTAATTTGCAACCATTTAGAATGTACCCTCATTTAAGGCCCATAGTTTCTGGGTTATTTAAATTGAGTGCCTTAAAACCTCAATACTCTGTTATGCGCACACTTTACTTTTACCAACCACTGCTCAAAGGAAACGTGTCAAGGGGTCACACAGCAGTAGGCCAACTCAGCCACTCACTCCAGTCCTATACAGTTGCGCTATGTTTCCCTCCTATTAGACATAAACCACAAAGATCCTTAGCAGCAGGCATTAAAATGGTAGACAGCTCGTTAAAACTCAAGCCGTAACCCACAAACTATGATCTATGCATTGTGTAGCATATAGCCCTAATGGTAAATGATCTCACTGGTGTCAGCCCGAGAGAGCACAAGCAAATAAAATTTATTGCTTGAGAGGGAAACACTGGTATCCAAAGCAACATTGTGCTCCCCACATACAAACACCATTACTGTTTAGAGCATGGTTTATTAGCTGACCTTTAAATGCTGTGACTGATATTGGAAACATTAAATGAGTTTTGTCTGCGTGTCCTTCCTGTGTTACAGTGGGTTCTCTCTGGGTACTCTGGGTTCCACTGTCTGCCCAAAGACGTGTGTCGGGACAGTTTGGGCATCTAAATTGCCCCTAGTGAATGAATGTGAGGATGTATTGTCGGTGTATATCTCAGTGTTAGTGCTGTCACGAACTGGCCATTGTGCAACAATGTATCCCGCCGAAGGCCCATAGTTACTGGCAAAGGCTTCCGCTACCAGGGATTCCTAATGAAAATAAGCAAAAGAAAATGAATGAATGGATTAATAATTGCTCAGATATTCTCATATAAATGATTTTGAGTAGTATGTGGAGTCCATAAGCCAGTTGTCAAATCCTTCTCGAAACACTTATTACAAGATGATTGGTTTAAGATGGCAGTTCATATTTTCTGTTTCTATTACACACTTTTTTCTCTCTTAATCTAATACTTTCATTACACAAGCCGCATGTGACTCATCCCATTGTATCTTGCATTATCTCAGAATGACAAAAGCTCCCAGAAAAAGCCCCCCTTTTGTATTTATGTCACGCTTTGGCTCCTAGAAAAAGAACGAAAGGGGATTTTTTGCAAAAGAAATAATTGATAACTTCATAATTTTAGTGTTCCCCTATAATGTCAATAAGTAGATCATAGTTGGACCTTGTTGGGTGTTTCAAAAGTGTTCATTTACACGCTAAAACCAGTGTGGGCTATAGTGATGAGCTTCAGATATGATTTCATACAGTTGTGAGATGCCTATGTTTGTGTGAAGTAATCAGCGTGGTGTCCTAAAAATTAGATCATTGATATAGTGTAAAGAGTTTGAACTGTGCCAGCCATCCACTAGAGGGCACAGACGATGCTGCAAGTGGACTGATATCACTCCTCTTGGACAGTTGTGGCTTGGACATGCTAGCAATGTTTTGATAGCCACCAGATTTATACAGTTTTTTTGTAGCATGTTCAGTGAAAAAAGGTATAAAAAACTATACAGTATATTTTTGGGAAGCTGAAGTGTGTGCCTTTTTAGAGCTGAAATGTTAAGACTACAAGATGATTGAAAAGAACACCAGACTAACATTATGTAGGTATATGAAAGTTAGTATACATTTAGAACCTCACTTTAGGTCTAAACATGTCTAACAGAAAACACCACTCTAATCTGAAGTGAAGGAGTGGTGAGGTTAATTGAAATGCATTGTATATCTGCATTACTTTATAAACACTATCTGGACAGTATCTTAAAATGGAGCAATGGAAAGAGTTGAGTTTCTCCACAGCTGCTCACCTACTTTACTGTTTAGTGTTGGACTGGTTTACAGCCTGTTCATGTCTTGACTTTGCTGAGGCGGCAGGAGCGCTGGACTATGAAGTGATCATAATGGTTTCACCTGCCCGTCAGCTCAATGGCAGGTGCTGACACGGAATAGCAATCACAGCTTGATTTACTGGAGCATGTGGTGAGGCTGCAGTTTGTCCTTGCAGTTGGTATGCCGTTCCAGAGAAGATTGACTTTGGAGATGGCACCATATGCAACATCTACTTTCAGGTATACAATGGAATCTAAGAAATGATAAGAAAACATGATATGCGATAACGATGTCCTCTTTAATATTGCAAGAACCATATGATTGTCTATGGTTAACCTCATTAACCCCAGTATTATAGACTAAACCAAAACTAAATGTTAGATGTAAATGCTAAAACAGTTCTTAAGCAGATTTTTAATAACACTCAACAAGATCTGTCAAGACTGTCCTCCTTCGCTGCACTTTTGTAGGTGAAAGGCCAAGTGAAAGATGTGGTGTAGTTAGCAGTCTAAACTGAGCCTGTACTCTACTATTAACCTCCTTCTCCTCATAAAACTAATGACACCTATGGGTGCTGGTGAAGTGTAAACACACAGGCCGCTGGTGAAACAGCCGTGTGTCCTGCAAAGACTACGACCAATCCCAAAATGCTATGCAACCCTCTCCTCTGTTAGCCTGGCTAGCCTGACTCGTCCTTTGTCTATTCTAGCCACACAACTAGTCTGGAAATGGACGTGACGACAGTGTAGAGCGAGGCTGTAGCTTCTTGTTGTTGATATATTCAGGTCATTTAAAAAAATACGTGTGAGCCATATTAAACTTTAACTCCTACCTGGCGCCATCTTTGTGTTTTCTTTTTTTTTTGTTTTAAATCTTTATTGTTTTGGAGGAGAAAGTGAGCGGCGCGATGCGTGATACTGATTGGCTCGGTGTGAAAAGCACAGGGGAGGAGTCACAGGAATAGCAGCGTTTCCATGCCTTTTGCGTTCCATAATAAAGTATTATACATGGCAGGCCAGGCTACTCCTCTGTAGCTGTCCAGAGACAACCACACAAAAGAAATGTTTGTCCAATGTGCCCCAGAGGAGTGGACTTTCCCATCACATCAATGCTGACGTGAAACTGAAAGAGTTTTGGATGAAAAACTGTCCAAATGACCACTGACAGATCATGCACCTGTTCCATAACACTGTCGCCTGGTCAGAGCTGGACAGGCCAAAATAGTTTTTACAATAATGAAACCGACCTCAGACTAAACAATGGCTTGGAAGCATTTTCAAAGCTCAGTGTGAGACTTTGAAATATTCCAAGTTTTTATTAAATTAAAAAAGAAAAGATATGGGTTTTCCACCACACTTACTCCCATTAGCATCTATCTTTTGATCTTAAATATGTTT
Source organism: Hypseleotris bucephala (assembly GCA_036025885.1). Taxonomy (NCBI): domain Eukaryota; kingdom Metazoa; phylum Chordata; class Actinopteri; order Gobiiformes; family Eleotridae; genus Hypseleotris; species Hypseleotris bucephala. The sequence continues at coordinate 7,732 of JAVQKG010039554.1, forward strand.
TTGTAGTAACCACATAAGAGTTTTAACCTTGGAAAAACAAGCCAAGTCTTTATGTCAGGGCAATGATTACCATATGCAAACATAAAACTGCCTCATTGTGAAGCTTGTAGGTTTGGTGTTAGTAGCTGTGAAGCATAGATCTAGACACTTTGTAGAAAATGGCTTTTCTTTTTATTATGTTGGATCCTCTAGACAAGCAGCCATCACAAAAAGTCAGGAAGTCACTCTACGATTACAAAATTGTTTATCTCTAAATTCAAGGGAGGGTGTTGGGTTTTCTGTCAAAATGGTGCTTGCCAGAGTGATTTGAAAAGGGGTTGCCACGGCAGTGAAAGCGGCCTGTTTGCTCATGTCCAAACCAGCAAAATGGATGAGGACACAGATGGTTTTTCTGTCTGGTAGACCTTTCTTCTGACCTGGCCTCTGTGTGTTTGGAGAGACATGGAAACCTTTGCCGGAATATATAGGCATTTTATTGAATGAAGGGAAGACTTAAAGCTTTTTCCCCGACCTCTGAAAGGGGAAGCAGACAGGCAGGGGAAAGTGTTTTGAATAGGGAATTACGTTAGAATAAATAATGGAATGTTTAAGGGTTACTCGACCATAGAAAAAAAATCACAGTAATTTTGGCTATAATTGAAATCACAGTTATTTTAAATGATTAATAATTTGATTGATTGATTGATTGATTGATAAAGATATGTATATATGCTGTGATAAAAAGTATAAAATGTAATATAGCTTTAAGCCATTAACTTTATTCAGAATTTGATATATTTTGTGGGCTTAGCTGGATGCCACAATTAAAAATGAAAGTAGGACTAATTTATTTATTTTTAACCAGGACTGAACCAGGTCTAAACCATGTTTAAACCAGGTCTAAACATTGATTACTTGCACAGCCCTAGAATGTTTGTTTGTCCAGCAGAAATTATACATAATGTTAGTCTTAACAAGGATTGTCTGATGCAGCTGAGGCTCTTTCCAAGCCTTGCCCTCGGAGGCTCCCTATTCGTAGTCATAAAACTTCAAAGTCTGAACTAAAGAAATCATCTGGGTTTGTTTCTCTCCACACTGATTATACTGGTGCTTTTCCCTGGGTCTTAAACATAGGGTATTCATAAAACAGCAGCACATTTCACAGAGAAAACCAAGTGCATCTCCAAGAATTCGGTCCAAGAAACACAGCGCTTGGCTCCCGGGGCTACCGCCGTATCTAAAGTTAATACTGATACCCTATTAGGACACACAGGGCTGAAACACATTTTCAATGGCTGATGTTTAATTTTTCCATGGCAAGGTAATACGTGCTGCCTCTCTGGTAGTTTTGTTTTGTGGCCCTGACAACATCAAAGTAGATTTTCATCAGGTAGAAGGACTTTTGTTCTAACAGCAACTGAAATAAAGTTTAAAATCTGATCCAGCTTCATCATGCCTTCTGTGTGTTTTTTTTTTCTTTTAGATTTTTATACATGGAACCAGTTTAACATGGCCACTGCTGCAATGAAATTATTCAGTTGTTTCTGAGGTCACAGGGGCAACTCTTTTCTTGACATGTTAAATCTGCTTGCTAAATTATTTGTATTCTTAGTGTCTAGTTTAAAATTTTGAGGTAATACCAGGACACGGTCATTCGTTAAGCTGACTAGAGAAGGTCACTTGCCTTAGGACCTTGTTAAATAGTGAAGTGAAAATGAAAGGGGGGCAGGGCTCCCATGGTGCAGTTGTGACTTGCTGACAGGTGTAGCATGGTCAGAGGTGAAAGGCCAAGTTGCAGAGTTGCCATGGCAATGCAGGTTTGAAACCGTCTGCTAAAACTGTGCTTGGACAGGACCCAGCAGAGTGCATCATTAAATTGTTTTACTTTCTTCAACTGCTTTGTATTGTGATCACACATGCTGTAAATTCTTTAGACATGTAATTATATTTAATGTTCCTCTTATTTCTTACCACTGTTAAATCTCTCTCAAGTGGGTCTCGTCCTTGGAGCGAGCAATGGGTGTTTTAGAAAAGTCCATTCCGGCTGTCACTTTTTAGCCGTGTTATTCCCAACTGGAATTCCTTGATGTTTTGGGATAGTGGTACATAAATATTCCCCCTGACAGGAGTTGTGAGTGAGCCGACATGCATGTTAGACCTTGTGGAACAGAAGTTGGTTTCAGAAGTGTGGTATGGGCACATTAACACCAGGTTAAATCAACACTGGGATGGGAGGCAGCCAACATCATTACAGGGAGTGGGCAAGGCTTGGGGAGTCAGGTTACATCCGAGAGACCTTCAGACCTGCCCCAAACCTTTTCAAAAGATTCAGACACATCTCTCTAATTCTGTTCACTTGAATTCTTGATTTAGTTTCTTTGTTGGTAACTCTTCGAAATTTGAAGTCCTCTTTATTTTTACCTTAGGTTCTTTCCAGTTACTCCTGCTTTCCCTTAATGAATACAAATATCTCTAAGTTAGGTGAAATAATGACATTTACTTGCCCCAATAGAATGATTACCTTTCTGAGTGCGTCAACCCAGCGACTAACTGGTCATTGTCCAGAGTGTACTCTGCTCTGCCTGAGACAAGTCACCCACAACCCCTAATTGGAATAAGCAGAAGATAAATGATTCTTAAAATAAAAACTGTAATCAGGTCTGGGCTCTGCATCATATTGTTTTAAGATTGGGCTGTGCAGTTATCTATGGTCTTTTTCTTTTTAGTTTTCTATGTCTTTGATTTATTTTATGTCCATGATTTTTATTGCTTGGAGTCTGTAACTAGTGGATGCCGAATTGTGTCACACCTGCAAATTGGCTGGAGGAGAGTTGCTTCTCTTAAACTGAATGATAGGGTCTTATACTATACTGGTGGCGCCAGTTCAAACCACACACAATCCCATTTTTTTCCTTGACAGTAGTGGTTTTACAATGTGGCTACAGACTAATTTATCAACACAAGTGAGCTATAATCCCCTGACACCACACTAATGCTGCCTTCTTCTTAGATCTGTCTGTGGCCTGGTGCTGACATCATGCAGGGAGGTTAACCCAGTCCTAGGTCAGGCCCTAATTAGACCCATTACATTCACCAAGAGAAAGTTTAGGCTGTTTAGTGATTAGCGAACCACCGACTACAGCAATCCATGCTCCTCTCTCTCCCTTTAGCAACTCCCCATCCTCCAGCTCTTTCACCAGCTGGCTAACAGATGGAAAGACCTGTTGGCTAAGTGAAAAGGAATATAATGAGCCTGAAATGTGGAAAGAAGTTCTAGAGACACATTCATCTATATTCAATGATAAGCAGAAAGCATGCATGGACACTCGAATGGGCACTTGGGGAGATATTTTTCCAATTTTTCTGGACAAGTTGTGAGGATGTGCGTAGGGGTGACATTTGGCCTGGGTCGCTGCTTCTCTCATGCAATGTTAGCGTTTGGCGTGTTTGTTTACGAGACTTGCGCAAAGCGGAGGAAGTCAGATTGTGCGGGGGAAGGTGAGAATGTCAGTGGATGGGAGATAGCGCGGGCATGGGCTATACGACATGTGTGTGTATTAGAAAAATGTAATATGCAATAATTGAGTTGAATTTGCATTTATTACATGTATGGTGATAATTGAATATATTATTTTTTTAACCATGAGATACGAAGGCACAGGTCTTAAATTCTTGACTAAAACGTGTCTAAACCAGGTTTAAAAACAGGGCTAAACCTGGTTAACCTTTTTGGTACATTTCATTTAGTTGTAGATCCCTAAAATTGCCATACAAATTCCAACATGAATAATTCTTTTGCTAATACTGCAATAAAATGAAATCTGCAGGATATTGTGGAGTGTGTGTGTGTGTGGTTTCTGGTGTGTATGTTTGCGTTTGCGGTCAAGGACCTGCACAGGAGAACCATCTCTGTCCCGCTGTTATTTACCTTCCAGGCCCTTCAGAGAGGAAACCAGTAGGTGCGGTGGAATCAACAGGGACTTGTCCTGCTACATTTATACAAACACCACTTTCTCACATCCAAAAGAGGGTTTGCTCTATACTAGTGTGTGTGTTTGTGTGTGTGTTAATGAGTGGCTGTACACAGTATAGAGGTCACAAAGGTCTGTATACACAGTATATCTAAAAGAAGGGCAGTTGGAGTCAGACAAACCTTGGACAAATCTGGGACTAAAACCAGGTCTAAAGATGATAATTGCCCCCATCTTATTAAAGCCAGATTATGGGTTAGAATGGGTTTGTCACAGCCTCGGTCACCCTCCTTTTGGGACCTTAGTATTTCTAGAACTCTGTGTACAGCCCTTTTAAGGAGTAAACTGTGTGCACAGGTGGCTGCAATAGCTGACAGGAGAGGAAGTCAAAGTCTGAATTTAACGACCATCTTTTGTCTCAATGGAGATGTTATGCATATGTAAAAACATTTAGATATGTTGATAAAGGATCAGTAACAACAGTGTACCTAAAAAGGCTGCCAAATCAAATGAATGACTTCATGCTTCTTCAACAGCGTGACTATCAAAATGTATAATGGAATAGATTTGATTTTAGAATCACAGGCCAATGAGTTTTAAACACCTGAAGAAACAGAACTGACTTGGAATAATAAAATTACACCCATGTTACTCAGTCACATTATGTATGGAATAGACTCACACTGTTACCATCTGTCATCTTTTGGAAACCACACCATTTGTGATGTGACAATAAGATCTGAATATTCATCATTTGCACATTTTAAATTGACACACACAAGCATACATTTGGCAGTGAATGATTTTAATAGGATATGAGAAATAACATCGAAATCAGTACAAAACCTGCACAGAGGAAATACATTAGTAGCACCAATAACTCACCAGTATTGCTAAATGCTAATAACGCAGCTAATTTGATTTACAGTCATAGTTTTAATCGATATAATATCAACAGCAACATTTAATGCTTTTGTTTACTGTAACTCCAAAAGCACAGATACATAATATGTCAGTCAAGCTTTTTCTAAAAAGCTTTTTGACACATATAGTCTCTATTTTAAGCAGACAAATCTAAATGCAACTTAATAGTTACTTGGTTGCCAAATCTCAAAACGATGTACTATCCCCTTTGTTTTCCAGGGGCTAACATGGCTCAGTTAATGTAGTGTCATCAGCCCGCTGTAAAACCATTTCACATTTGACTGTTTAGTGGTGACCTGATAACTCCACACACGGGTGACTTTGTTCTGTTATTTCCTGTCTGCGAGGAACTGCTTATTTGCTTACTATAGTGACTGGACTGGACACTATTTATTATTTTTTTTCCAAAATATGTTTATTGGTTTTTTAGTTTCAACATAAACACAAACACCGAACAACACCCCAGCTCACAAATAAGATGAGTGGCAAACTCAGAGACTTAAATTACAAAAAAAAAAAAAAAAAAAAAAAAAGAACCACCGTACACATGGATAAGACCAAAGAGGAACGGTCATCATGCATCATACAAACCCTCATGAAAAAATAGCAGAGATATCCAACCCGACATAGCACATAAAAGGGTCCCATATTCTATGGAACACATCAACTCTATTGTTTAACTTATTTGTTAGGTAGTCCAACGACACATAGTCAAGTACAGTCCGCTGCCATTGTGCCTTAGATGGGGCTTTGTCTGTGATCCAGTTCAATAGCACACATTTCCTCGCACAGAATGTAAGTAACCTATATAGATGTCTTTCATATTTCCCCTTGATGTTGTTATTTGTCATTCCAAGTAGCATACACAAAGGGTTAAATTCAGTTATAGTAGAAAAAAATCTTATCTATGTCACCTTTTATATCAACCCAAAATTGTTGTATTTTTCTACAGGACCAAAGACAGTGAGTAAGGTTACCCACCTCTATTTTACATTTAGG
>JAVQKG010039569.1:0-13440 GCA_036025885.1 Hypseleotris bucephala
GACTAAACAAGGACTAAACCAGGTCTGATAAAATAAAGCAAAACTATTGCTATAACAATACTTTCTCTAAATAAAACTAAATTAAGACAAAAGGACTCCTTAGAACAAGTAGAGAGAGCCCATGTACAACTAATGTCCATGCACCACAGTTTGAGAAGCACTGGATTAGATTTAAGAGAAAAAACAGCCAAGCGAGGGAACGGGAAAAGAAAAAAGTTGTAATTGAGAGTTTGCAGGGGACTGTCTGGACAATAGTCTGTGTGTCCCTTCCCAAGCATCAGATGGGTCCTGCTCTGTATCAAGTTGCAAAAAATTGGAGAGATGAGCAGTCTAAGACAAAAGAAGACATTCTTCTTAACCAGCAAGAACTAAACCAGGTCTAAATTCGGACTAAACCAGGGCTAAAAGAGGTTTAAACTTGGACTATGCCTTAGATGGGTCCTGGTCTGTATCATGTTGCATAATTCAATTTGATGAGTGATGTGAGACAATAGAAGACATTGTTCAAGACACAATCCTTTCTTCTTTCTACATCGTGTGATGGAGGCATGAGATCCAGTATCAGCCTGTTTGATGGAGGGACATTGTATTGAGGCTGGCATCAATGGGTGGGCACACAGGAATCTCAGCTAATAAAGAACCTTGCCAACTAGAGCACAGGTGGCTAACTAGTTACATTTACTCAGTTATAACATTATTTGGGTAACGTTTTAAATATTTTTAATACACCAGGACTTTTATCAATATATTCACGTATATGATAACTTTCATTTACTAGACATTTACTACTAAATTTTACAATGAACTTATTTTCACCTTAATACTTGTTTGTTCTTTAATATTATTTAAATAATTATTTTAGATAAATTTTGTAAATGCCAGAATAAAAAAAATGTCATGAAATGCTTCAAATTGTATTTATTTTGTAATATTATATGTCTATGTCTACTTAGGTACATAATGTTTGTAAGTTTTAGTTACTCTGCCCTTCTCTGTCATCCACTAGGCACATTATGTAGAGACTGGCAAGCTACTACAGGCATTCCTCTTTATTTTAATTTAACAGTGAATGCCTGTTGGACTACATTTTTTAATCTAATCTCAAATGAAACGGGGAGGTTACATATGTCAAACCATGCCCATTTTCACACTTAGGCAGGTGCCAGGGCGTCCTTTCATTTCCTTAGATGAGATGCTTTAAATTCTTCATTGACTCCTAGCTCAAAGACATCTGACAGTGGGGAATGTGTGTCTGTGTGTTGAGATAAAGAAGATAGATGCACAGATAAAAGTCTAAAACTACATACAGTATATTCAGAGATAGTCTAACCATTCACCTAGACGACCAGACAACAACCAGGGCTAGACTCATTTCCTCTGCCTAAGCCTCTTTAAGGACAAAAACATTACAGGAAGAAGATATGAGAGGCATGCTGCTGGGCCGGTTAAGGAAAGGGGACCCTATTCAAGGTCAGAAAGTCACCAGAGTACAGACATTTGAGAAGGACCCACAAAATAAAAAAGTGACAATTTAAAGTGTTTTAGCCAGGACAGGAAAACATGTAGCGTGTAGCAAAAGGTTGTGCAAAACATTTATTCTCTTTGTGACCTAAATTTGTATTTGTTGGGGTATGTGCTCTGTATCTTTTTACATTATTTACAAAAAAGTAACTATCTGGAGCAAAGGCTACATGGCTCTATCTCACAATTGTAAGGGTCCATTTTACTTGGCACCTAGACAAATAGTAAATACATTCTTGGACCATTTTTAAAATTAAATCCATTCTGCCAGACGGACAACCCCATAAACTAACCAACAAACCCTCTTTGCCAAAATATCTTTTGTTCTGACCAAGTAGTTCAGAGCAAACCTGTAGTAAATGGTGTTGTAGTGAGCAGACTATGTGAGATATAAATAACCACAGGCAGAGCCCACTCACTGAAGAGGGTCTCCACTCCTGGCCTTTTGTTCAGGGACGCTACAACTCTTCAGTCTGAATAAAAGGTACAGATAAAGGCTCAAGTACTCTGCAGAATTCATACACACCGCACACAGACAAGACACACACTGATGAATCTATAGGGCTGAACAATATATTGCATTTAAAATCACAATGTTAGTGATTGCAAAATCTGTATCAAGATAAACTAAAAGCTTTGAAGCTGTTCTGAGCATGATTTCAGTCCTGGTTTTAGATCTTACTGTATATACCCGGTTTAGTCCTGGTTTCTTCTTAGATCAGATTAGACCTGGATAAGTTCTGGTTTAGACCTGATTAAGAACTGGTAAAGAATGTCAAAAGAGGTTCCCAAAACACCGTCATATTATTTTCACAATATATTCAACACAGTAATTGTTGCATTCTGCACATTTTTCTAATACAGTATTTGAGCTGTAGCCACTCCTCTGGACAAGATAAGACAATCAATAAATGCACGGTACTGATAAGGCTCCAGTGATGCATGCTGAGAGAAAAGAAAACACAAAGTTCGTTAACAAGACAATGGTCTCAGCAGGACACGGGGCTGGAGTGAGCTGCACTGAGCGTCTATTTACGTCTATGTGGCTTTAGGTCGACAAAGACAACAGTGAGGGGTCTGCAGTACCAGACCTTTCTATGAAGGTCATCGGAGAGGATAAGAAGAAATTACTAAAGAATAGTCTCCAAATTAAGAAAATATGCATTTGCAAATGTTATAATCTTATCTGACAGGTCTTTTCACTAAAACAGGTTAAAACTAGGTCAACTTGGAAGTCACGTTAGCAAAGTTTGTGTGACACGGCCAACAAAACACATGCTACTGCTGCCCGTGGTTGGTCTGTCTGCAAAAACAGTGAAATGATTTGCTATGAACAAGGGACAAGGCCCCAATTAAAAAAAAAAAAGAAGGCAGGGCTGGTATACCAGGGCAATAAATAAATGCCACTGATAACCACTAATGTCTGCCATTTGAGACTGGTTGCAAAATTCACACCTGCTGCAACAACTGTCCCTTGACCAACTAAGTCCTGATCTTGCTAAACTGTTCTTTTCAATATTAGATGAGTCACTTTGTGTGTCTCAAGAACCATAACACCCTATGCAATTTAATAATACTGTTAGATTCATTTATAGGATTATGGGATATAAAATTAGTGGTTGAGGAAGTCCATGAATGTCTCAGCTTTAAATCCATTCCTTACAAAGATCCGTCATCCTGTGGAGACACCTGGAGGATAATGATTAACTTGGGCGTGTTTCTGTCTTGTAAAACTAACTTTAAAAGTGTTTGAGCCACGCAACTTCCCCCGAGTTGATGCATGCAAAATCAATCAATGTCAAAGATAGGCTTACTCTATGACCTTGGAAAGCTTTAAGGAGAAGTCAATGTGTGGAGCTGGTTAAAATATATAAAAAATCTTTGGCCACATGGTGTTGAGTTACAAGTAAGACATTTGCATGGTTTGTCGACTGATGCAAACTATTACCATTAGTGTGACAAAATTTTTGCTTTGGACTTTGTTCTTAGTTCAGACCAGGTTATGATGACCTGGTTTAGATTTTGTTTAGACCTAGTTTAGACTTGAGCTTAAAAAATAAAATCTATTGCGTTTGCCTTAGCAGTTTTATGTAGTTTTTTAACATTTCTACAGCTTTCAAACCAGTTCTGTCTTCCCTGTCTTATGACAAGTAAGTTACCTAAAGGACTGTCCCAATACATTACTAAATTTACATTTAAACTACTATCATCACTGCTGAGTCAAAATTTTAACATTTTCTTACATATTAATAAAATTCAAAAGCAAGGACCTCTTTGACCTGTACCCACCAGACAGCGCAGCATGTCCAACAGTAATCACAGTGACAGACGATCAACAGAGGATCAGACCTGCCTCATGGAATTTCTACCAGTGAGATGAATGTGGAGAGACAGGGGAGAGTAAAGTGTAACAGGATCAGATTAAGATTAAGAGGCGAATGGTGAAAAAATCAGGGGTGAATAATCTGAAGAAAAGTGAGGTAAGGTTTGGTGAGAAGAAGGAAGGATGATAAGTGTGTGATTAGCCAGCCAGCTAGTCCATGCATGATTTGGCATACAGTTAGTAAAATCTGACAAAAAGAGTATAATATAAAGTACATGCAACCATAAAATTACTCAATTTTAGGAAGACCTTATTGTCCTCATAGGGAAATTTGTCCTCTCCGCAAACTTTGACCCAACATTTCAATGCCAGAGGAGCAACTTATCAAGAGCTGTTTTCTAAGGCGATAGAGGAAACCAGAATACTTAGAAAACCCACTAAGATACGGGGAGAACATGCAAATTTACCAATCCATCCAGTATAGAGTGCATTAGTGCCCCCCACCACTGGTTCCAGAAGTACAAATCCCATTCATTTTTTCCCTTAGATCCATATTATAAGAGTTTGCTAAGTATGTAAGTTAACTCGTAGCTGATTAGCCTCCAACAATCTTTTAACCTTTTATAATATACATTTTTCTAAATTGGAAAAATGAATGGGCTTTTTACTTCCGGAACTAGAGGTGGGTGAGCACTAATGCGCTCTAATGTATTATAAACAGTAGTTAGTTTAATTGTAATAAAAGCGACAATAAATGCAGCAGTATATACAGTAAAGAATGTCAAGCAGTTGTGTGATCAGCTGTTCTGGTTTTAAGTACTACAAAAACATGCACATTATACAAACACACAGGAGGGAGAGTGAACCCACTGGAGACTGGCAGACAGCTGAATGAGGACATCACATGGGCAGCTGTCCCATTCTGCTGAGAGACTGAGCAGCACAAAGTCACTACATATGTTTTTAGATTAGGGTGTGGTGACCAAATGCTAGTCTAAAATGGGCAAGTCATCAATCTCATCTACAAATTAAAATTTATATAGAGAAATATTGCTGTGTAAGCATTGTTTTTGGAGGAATAACCGACAACACAGAATACTTTATATGATACCGCAATGACTCTGAGATACCTTCAACAGCATTTCTCAAACCTTTACACCAATAACCAAAAACAGCTTTCCCTTACTATCTTTTGATGGACTTCAATGGATTACCAGGACTAAATCTAGGACCCAGTTGAACCTAAACTAGAAAAAAGTATGACGACTTCTAAACTTCTGTTCAAAAAGCCCTCAAATTAAATCGGCACAAAAAATGGATTAAACTGAACCAGGACTAAAAGGCACTCCCTATGAATGTACCAACAGTGGTCCCAATACCACAATTTGAGAACCACTCACCAAACACTATTCATTTATTGCATGTTCAGATGACTTGCAATATCCAGATACGTCTATAAAATGACAACACTAGCTCTTTCAAGTTGCCTCAATGGTTGTTATTAGACTTTAATAATGCTCGGGTCAGTAACTACTTTATAATTACGAATACACTGTTGTTGCCAAAGTTACATGCACGGACAGACACTGGTGAGGTCATTTATTGTGTGTAAGGGACAGTAGCTTCTTATCCTAACCCTATATCTTTACTCCTTGGGTTGTTGTTGATGTAAATTTTGAATGGGTAATAAAAGAGCGCTCTATTGAGGGATGAGTTGGAAGAGAACATTTTTGTGCAGTGACTTGAAAACCCTAAACAGTACTTAACCTGTTTTGGTTATAGGAGCAGATCTGTCATTCAAAGGGGAACAAGGGCAGCTGTATTAAATAACTTCTCTGAATGAAGGCTACAATAGTGGTTCTCAAACTGTGGTGTGGGGATCACTGGTGGCTCATAGGCTCTTTCTACTGGTAGTTGTTTACAGTTTCAGTCTTTATTTAGTTTAATTTAGAGCCAGTTTTGTTTTGAGTTTAGTCATGCTGGGGTATAAGAAGCTTTCCTTTGTTTTGACACAGTTTAGACCTGGTTTAGTCCTATTTTAGACCTGGTTTAATACAGGTTTAGATCTCATTTAGACCTATTTTTTCATAGCTGATTTAGTTGTGGTTTGGACCTGGTTTGGATCTAATTTTGACCAGGTTTTGGTTTAGACCTAGTTTACCTACCTATCTAGTTTTAGGTAGGTAGGTAGCATAGTTTGATTGTGTGTAAGACCAGGTTTAGTCCTGATTCAGACCTACAGTGGTCCCAATAAAGTCCTGTTTTAGACTTGGTTTCAGCCTGGTGTGCTGTCATTTTAGTCCAATAAAATGCTACTTGTAAAGCCAATGGAGGCGTTATACTTGGTAAAGCACTAGTCTCTTCTATTTAACAGGACTGGTTACCATGCAGTCCCCTAACTCATTTCTATTGTCTGTCTTTTGTCAAACTCTCCACTTACGTCACTACTATCCCATAAAACCACCTCCGCTCTTTCAAAGGGACTTTTCCTGAAATGCTCCATGAGTTCCCAGGTCAGAGGTCTGCTGTGTGGCCTCTGGTCTCCACGACGACAGCCTGGCACTCCCCCCAAAAAACTTAAGTTGGTCACTATCTCTCGCCCCTCTCTCACAGTCACACTCCGCTTTTGTCCCCAGACCAATGTGCATCAATGGGGAGCCTGGGGTAAGAGCTCCAACCCAAACATTAGCAGCACAACAAGCCAAACACTTCTCCATCCAACTGCAGTAAAAAAGTTAAAGAGGGACCACCATAGGTGTACAAGTGACTGGAGATAAATGGCTAAATAAGGGCAATGCAATCTGTCTAGGTGCCTATTCTTCTCATACAAATGCCCACAGACATATAAGTTGACTCTGATTTGATACGCTTTATACTTTACCTCTATACACACTGGCCACTTTATTAGGTACACCTTTTAAAGCTTCTTTTTGTACATAGTATAAACCAGCTGAAGTTCAAAGTAAACATCAGAATGGAGTAGAGGATTTAAGTCAAGGTGACATAAACTAATCTCAGTATTTCAAGAAATAGCTGATCTCCAGGGCTAGGCTTTTTTACAGACACAATTATCTCAAGGGTTTACAGAGAAAGGTCCAAAAAGGAAAAAAAAAAGTCCGGTGAGCAGTTGTTATATGTAAAATGCCATGTTGATACCAGAATTGAGATAATAGAATGAAAACCATAGCTGATTTAATCACTTGTTATAAAGGAGATATGGAGAAAGCCATCTCTGAATGCACAAAAAAATGGCAAAACATGAAGCAGCAAAAGTCCACTATGGAGGCAACTTTACTAGGCACACGGTGTTCCTAATAAAGTGGCCAGTAGCTGTACCAATTTTGTTTGTCTATCATAGGCAGAAGAAGAAGAATATACTATGCAGAAACGTGGTAAGAATGTTGCAGCAAACAGTGCAGCTGCGTGGATAACGAAATCAGAAAAGTGGCGTTGCTTACCATGTTGCCCTGGGCACTGGACATCTCTTGCTCAACTCTGCAGTTTGTGTCTGGACGTCGTTATGTAGGGCAACAAACAGCGTTTACGTGGCTGTGTGGGATATTTTCCAGGGTATATTTTCCGATGCAGAGCTCGCTGACAGCAGTAGTGGTAGTGGTTGGAGCTTAGCGCTAAGTGATTTGGGCTGCCCCGCGTTTCCCTCCCGGAGGTTTGAACAGAGGAGGTGCCGAGGGAGAGAGGCAGTCCCAAACATGTGCGCACTGTCCCGGGAAGATTTAAGGGGGGGAGCGACATCTAGTGGACAGTAAAGTAAACAATATGAGCTACGGCCTAGTTTGAAACAGGATTAGCCCAGAATAAAAAACCCACTTGTGCCACGCTGAAGAGTCAATAATCTGACTCTTATAGCAGAAATGCTAAGAATGATCACTGTCACTGGGCAAAGAAACTTGTTGGTAATATTGCTTGGATAATTTAGTAGCCTACATGTATTTGTAGAAAACACTAACCAGACTGTGGTTTACAAACTATTACTTATTTTATTTTGTTTTTGTTGGGCTTGCAAATTGAAAACAGACACTAGATGGCGCTCCTGCTTTGACCGTTGCAGACTGTGTACAGTGTTCTGCTAATCTGGTCAATTTTGGTGCACTAATAGTTCTTCTGTGCAATAAAGTAATATTGCTTCAAAAACTATTAACTTCTGGTGTTTCAAACTGATTAAATTCAACTAAATAATAAATCATGTTTTAAAGCCCAATTAGCCTGTCTTAAACCTGCCTGAAACGTTGCAAAAAAAATGCAATTAGTACATTTGAGTTTGTAAAATGGTTTAATAGGCCTACATCTCACAAAATACTTTCAGTGCTGTGTGCAAACGTGTGTTACAGTTCTTTGATTTAAGGTTTCTTCTTCTTGGGTTTGGGTGTGCTCGGCTTGGTGGGTTTGGGGAGGACTTTGACGTTTGTGGACACTGATTTTGATCCTTGCAGGTTTTGCGCGGTGCACGTGTATGTTCCCTCGTCTACCTCCCGCACCTCATCCACCAAAAGCACGGACTGAGACTGCTGTGTGTTCGCTCCTTGGAGAGGAGTCACACTATCCTGGGTGTACAAGGGCCTCCCAATCTACAACAGGTAAAGAAATGTGGTCAGTGTTTTCAAATGCAGGGGCGAAGCAAATAAGCAACAGGCTAATATCTATCTAGCATTGCAGGTCTAAACCACGATTAAATCATAGCCTACCTACAGTATGCCAGGTCTAAAATTGGCCTATGTCTAAACCAGGGCTGCTAACCAAGGCCAAATGATGTCTAAAACATAATTAATTAGGGCTCTAAACCAACACTGAATCAGATCTAAACCAGGACTGTATTAGGACTCTAAACCTGTATTACATCAGGACTAAAACAATGCTCTCACTGCCAAATGATGTCTTAACCAGGAATAAGTGTGGACCAAACCATGACTGACTCTAACCCAAGACAGAATGTTGATTTGGGGACTAAACCAGGAGCCAAAAATATTTAACCAGGACTAAACAAGATTTAACCACCTTTAAACCTGGCAAATAAGTGTTAAACAAACTAAGTCAAAATCTTCACTGGGGGGCTGTCACAACATTATTTTTCAAATGTAAAAAGATAATATGTCATTTATTAACACTGGGATTCACAAGTTATAGGTGAGCTATTTCATGACTTAGCAGCAACAATTATGTGGAACGTGGTGTTTAAATGGCTGAATCAGAGGCTAAACTGGGTCTAACATAGGGTAAAACTAGGTCTAATTCAACATCAGGTCTAAACTAGGATTATAAAAGAGAAAGTGGTACTACATAGCTGACCTGTTGTCCGGGGTACTCCCATGTGATGTCTGTGTTGACGTCTCTCTCTCCCATCACTGTGCAGGTCACTCGCAGGTTGTCTCCTAAAGTCAGTGAGCTCAATGAGGCCTGGATCACAGGAGCTGGAGGAGCCATGGGGTCTGAGGCGAAAAATGTGTGATGGTGAGCATAATAATAATCCGGGAAAGATAGTCTACTTTGAATACATTTTATGCTTGTTATTTTGGGAGATATCGTCAAATGCAGCTATTATAAGAACACAAAATCTAGCCAAAGTATCATTATTGTGTTCAAAGCTAAAATAAGCACTACCATATTGACAGTTTTTGACATGTTTCCACTTATTTACACTATTGTACAATTATTGGGCTAATACAGTATTCACTCACAGTTGACATAGATGAGCATGTATTTGGTGGAGCTCTGCCTCAAGTTGCCCAGACTAGCCACACAGTACAGCTCTCCGGCGTGATAAGGCCTGGGACGGTGAATGGTGAAGCCCTTTTTGACATTAAATGATATCTCTGACCCGTCCACTAGTACTTCTGATGGGGGGAACTCCCGGTGCAGGGTCACTTTAGCCTGGGGAGAGGTCACCTGACAGGGCAGCACCGTAGGCCAGTTAGTCCTGAGCTGGATCACCACGTAATAGTCCGAAGATGGGACAAACAACTCGTGAGGATCTAGTGGGTACAACAGAATAAGGCTGCATGATATTAGAAAACTTTGTGATGATAAATGTGATATTGATACCATATTTGATTAACATTACTAAACATGCTCCATCCAGTGCGCATTATTTTCTTGGACAGATCCTTCTCTTGCATTTTTATGAATGGTTTATTGTGATTAATAATTATAAATTGCAGATATTCTGTCCAGCACAGGTACAGAGCTCAAAAAGAGTAAACTGATATTAAGAAATTTATGTTTAAAGGATTTCCTATCAACGCAGTAAAATAAAGCTTGAGGTTGCAGTTCGGAAAGTGCCTAGGCCAGCATCGATAAAGTAGATAATAACTGTACCTGGGAAGAAGACAAAGACTTTAGCTGCTTTGTTGTAGTCCTTCCTGCAGTCCGTGTCTTCACAATACATGGGGTAACACGTGAACTCCCCTGTGTCTGCACCAGTTGTGTTTACTAGAGTTAGGACGCCATACTTCTCATGCTGTATTGTCCTGTTGATAGATCAAATAGAGTCAAAATTCTAGAAATTATGGAATTATAATGAAGATATTAAACACACTAACTCACCAAATAACACAAACTATTAGTTTAACTAGGCAATGGCACTAGGCAGAGGTAGATGGTGAAAATATAGGGTAGGTATTCTATCATATTCTATTGCAAGACTAACACAGATAGACAAACATTCACTGTAACATTTATTCATTTTGGTGCAATTAATCAAATCTTTTGTCTTTGGGCGGTAGGGAAGCTGGAAGAAACTATGTAAACAACAATATTTGATCAACTAATTATTTTGCAGTAGCATATGAGAAGTGGTTTAACGTTGAATTGTCTGTCTCTACACTTCAATTTCAAACCACTCACTTGAGCCTTCCGTCATGGTCTTCTTCCAAATAAGTTGGGACGGCCCACTGCACTGGTTTACCCCTGCACCTCAGCTCCAGTGTGTCCCCGGACTGAACACTGATGCTCTCCCCAACTCGCTGAAACCTCCCCCTGTTCACCACCTTTATTATTCACACATAAAACAAAAGTGTAGCCTTACATAACATGCAGCAAAACAACACTGTGAAAAATAATGATTAGATAATGCATAAGGAATTTGGCACCTGTGTGATGACGGTCTGTTGTTGTGCGGCGCTTGTGGCTGTGACCTTGGGTTTGGAAGTGACAGTCGCTGTGGCTTCTTTGTTTGCTGCTTTTTCAACTTTGGGCTTGATAGTTTTGGTCTTTTTTCCCGGAAGAATCTTTGTAGCTTCTTGACAATGGGCTTAATGTCATCAACAGGACAATAAGTAGCAAAAATAAAGTAACTCTCTAGAAAAAGTCTAGTCGCCTGATATAAAAAGAGAGTATGTTGTCTAATGTCTGCATATTATAAGAAGCAAGTGTGATACAACTGGTTAGTTTGTCAATACATTTACAGAGTTGTAAGAAAAACATTGGTGATTGGGGTGGTAAAGCCTATCCTAGCAACTATGAGGAGGTAAACACATGGACAATGGCCAACTAGTTGCATGGCTGACAAAGAGACAAGCTGGAGTACCCGCAGATAAGTACATGTAGAGTTTAGAAACACTTGCTGCGTAGTTATGTCATGTAAGTAATACTGTGTTTATCTAGGAAAACCTTTAAATACTAGCCTATCAAAAGCCACTCACCTACTTCGAAGATTACTGCACAGATGAGAAGTGTGCATAACGCCTGCCCACCTTTTGACCGAAAACATTCCACCAAAGCCATGCTGAACTTAGGATTATAGTATGTAGCCCTCTTTGCGGCTAAGATTGTACTGTGCAAAACCAAAAGGGGGACAAAGAAGCAGGAGGTTGTAGGGGGCAGAGCTCGCAAATTGTGGGTCAGCTGTTGGCACACACAAAGTCACACAAATTCCTCCGGACAGGCTCAATGAAGTCTTTCAAGCCTGTCGTGACCAATGAGGGCCAAGAGTCTCAAGCCCCTCCAACCTGTGTGTGGAATAGCATTAGTATGTTTGTCTAGCTGCTACTGGACTGGAAGAGATGTAGGAGCTACTGTCTCGTCCATAAAAACACCAAGAGAGGCAGACTATTGCAGGGTAGTCAAATACTGCAGAAGGTTTAAACCAAGCCAAAACTAGGTTTAAAGCATCTTTAAAGTAGTTATAAATCAAGTCAGATCTAAACCAGGACTAAATCAGAAAGCAGGAAAGTCTAAACTGTGCCAAAAGTCTACTCATCAAATTCAAGTAACAGCAAATATTCACACACACAGGGTTATCAGAAGATTCACTTCGTTACATTCAGTATTTTACTAGCAATACCAAATTAGCGATTGGTTTTTAACGGCTGGTGTTGTTCAGTGAATAGGCTTACATCTACTGTACAGAGTTACCAAAAGTATATGTTGTGTAGTTTATAGGCAAAACAAATTGCAATGGGTTAGATATATTGTTGTATCTTGGTAGCAAATGGCCAGTGTGTAAAGCTTTCCTTGCAGGGAGTCGTCCACAAAAACACAAAGACAAACAAACTACGGGAGGGTTATCAGTAGCGGCAATTGCATTATATTCTGCATTTTACAAGCAATATCATCTATCAGTGCATTGTGTATACTGGTTGTAAATGGCAAAGCTTTGGCTTTGAGCTAAGTCCCAATGTTAACATGACACAGGAAAGCTGTTGTGAAAGCGCCTTTTGTTCCTGCAGTGAACCAGGCTTGGACTCTTTATTCTACTACATCAAAGCACTAGTAATAATAATCAGTTTCAACTCAGTGTGAAAAATGCATTTTAATATCAGCATGTACAGTTCATATTTACAATTAAAATCATAATGTACCTATAGCTAAAATATACACTATAAATCTCTATTACTGAAATATACAGATAATTCTATGTTAATTTAGCGCCCTCCATAGAGCTTGTAGAAGAAAATACTATGCACATAAATATATATTGTTTTTACATATAAAACCCTTAATATATAGTTTTTAGATACATATAACATTACATTCCCAATATCGACCCCACTTTTCCCTACTTTATACATCATAATAAAGAAAACTGTAATGGTGAAAAAGTTAATTTAACCAGTTAACACTGAATCTGTTTTGTTTTTGTATGTGCTGCATAAAGTATTGGCAGACATCAAAGGCACTCAACACACGGAGTTGTAAAAATCTATTTGAGGCATTATTACTGACTGTAACATCTCAAACCGGCTCAGAATCTCTCTTCTTTCTCAATGATATTTTTCTGAATTATGTCTTTCTCTTTGTCAGTTTTTGCGCTGACGGTCTCGATTTTAATATGCCCAGGGTGTGGGCGCCGCCTCTGTACACTGTGCCACATTCCATAAAGGAAATAGATGAGAAACCCTGCAACATCAAATAGACAGGTCAGTAAAAACATCTAGATCTGTCATGTCCAAGTCCAAACTTTGAGATCTAAGGTACAGCAAACAATATGTAAAACCTTTTAATTTTCCCATATATTCAAATCAGCTAAAATATTTGATGATCTAATCTGGTTCCAGTCAGAGATGGAAGAAGTACTCAAAACTATTTAAAAAAGTATTATCACTCACTTCTCAAAAATGTAGTTTAAAATACTATAATGAGAA
>JAVQKG010039579.1:0-29126 GCA_036025885.1 Hypseleotris bucephala
ACACCCCAATCTTATCAAAGCCTAAAAAGTCCCTTGATAAAGCTATCACAATAAAGGCAAAAATTGTTGAATAAAGTCAAAAGGGAGAGAGCCAATAGGATATATGCTACATTTAATGTTTCTGTAAATTATTATTGGTCACCTGGGAACAAATATGGTATACTATAATGTCAACCTTTCAGTTTAAAGTGGGCCGGTCTGTCCAAAACTCCCGGGCCACTTTTTCTACCCAGTCCGCCACTGCTTGTTTGTAGTGAGTAGTGAGGCACACAAACACCGCCGTGTTGCTGTAGAGATGGACTTTATTGTACTACTGCACATATACTTTACACTTCTATAGCTAAACTAGCTGCCTCGGTCGCTGTCTGCATCCACTCTCGCTCGCGTATCGGACTCAGGTAGGAGCAGCACGCACCGGCTACGCGCATACTCACACACGCACATCACATACACACCACACACTGAGCGTCCTATCACATACGAGTAAACACAATTCCTGCAACATCTGTCTAACCCCTAAAAGACTGAAAAGAGTAGCCTAGCCAAAAACAAGACTTTTGTTTGAATGTGTCTATGTGCATTTATGATGCCCAATAAAAGTGATTTGAATTGTTAATCATCTGGAAACAGTTTGGTTAAAATTGTTTGCGCAGACAATGACTTGACCAGAAAAATTGGTTTAGTTGATTTTCTCAATTTGCCTAGTCTAACTAATGCTCTAACTACTGAGGCATTTTGCAGTTGCAAAGCATTTGGGGAAATGTTGTTTTTCCACCATCTGTCGCTGTGCCTTGCGATCCATACGGAAGAGGGTGTCGTGAATTTGTCAAGTCACAAAATATTATCACTGGAAATAGAGCTAAAGGCTACACTATCAACGTAAAACACTGTTGGTTTTATTGAATAAAAATATATGGAAATGTTGAAGAAAAACATCCTAAACAACACAAGTTGTTAAATCTTACTAAACTGTTTTCATGACCCGTTTTTTTTTCTTTTAAAGTTGTAGTAGCCTAATCATATGCAATTTACCATTTGACGCTTTGTTTTAGCTGCTGCGCACGTACCGTGGTACATGCATAACAAATAAGGAAATGTATTTTATTTTGAAACGCCACCGGATACTGTGCTGTGTTACTGTTCAGTAACTTATATGTAGGGGTCCTCCTCTAATGAGTCTTCAGTATTTACAACAATATTATCGGAATAGGCTACTTTCAGTCACTGTTGGTCATTAAAACGCGCAGAGAAACCTTCGGCACGACGCATTTGATATTTCTGTATTTTTAATGACAGTACGGCGTCTGTCTGATCCAGCCGAGGCTTCTTCGGAGCATTTTGGACACATCGTATAATGTTGAAGAGTGATACCCGCCTGCCGTGTGCACTGCAGTGGTGCGCAGCTTCGACTGGAGAAACACCTGTGAGCCTCTCCTCACCTCTGCCCACTGTCAGGAATGTGGAGTAGGTATGGACACAAACACACTGATCAATGCACCAAAACGCCACGTATGTTTATACCCTACTATGCAACATTAGCTGGGTTCATGTCTAGGAGCGGACAGTGCCACCCTCGTGGATGTGTGTCTCTTCTGCCTCTCAAAATATTTTTGTCAACAGCCGAATGAAGCAGCGCTGTTTTTGATGTCTGTTATTGTAATATTTGGGCTTGATGGCTACAGTCAGTGCGTCCTAAAAGGCAGAGTGGGGGATGTGGGGGCGTCTTGATGCTGTCAGACAGGATGTAGGGGAGGATCCATTGGAGCAGGATTACCCGACCATTTTTGGAGAGAGAGCATCGTGGAGTTCTCATCACATTGACGCATTGCACTCCTTGCGTCCTGGCTCCATTAATATTATATAATCGTTCTCTTAAAATTTATTTTTTTTCTTGGGCAGCATACGTTAACACAGAATAAACATCCCGCCCCCTCCCTACTCCCAACCATCCTCCAAGGATATATTCAGCTCAAACTGAGCAACCTATGAATGTCAATTATTATTGTGGGAGGCTAAATATTGTTTACATAATTCACCAGAAGCTTTGTGCGCAACAATAGGAAAAAAAGCAACATTAGTATCAAAAGAAGTATGTCTCCATGACTCATGATTTCATAGAGTAGGCTAGTGCTATGGAGCAGGGGGTGTGTGACAAAATTTGAATCAAAAAGTGCTACAGCTGCACACATGATGGGTGTTTTCTGTCAAAGTCTGAGGCTATGTCTAAATGATTTCTTCTACATGGCTATGTGTACATAGTTGAGATCACATAAATGCAATGTCATTGACAGCACTCTCTTTCGCTTCATCTGTCTGTTTCAGATAACCCTAAGGTGCAGTGTCTGTCTGCATTTATAAGAACTGAAGAAGAGGGAGCAGCTGAAATGCAGCACCACCAGACACCATGCGAGGAGAGACCTTTCCTCGTCGCAGAGTGCTGAAATGTTAGGACTAAAGACTCTGAGTGTCAGATCAAATCAGCAGACTGTTTACTGGAGGTGGGGAAAGAGGAGCCGCTCACAAGCGCCGTTCATGTGTCTGAAGGCCTGCTCCGTTTACAATCAAGAAAATACGTGTTAACTGATCTTTCATCAGCACTTTCTGTTTCTGTCACATTCAGCACTTCCACAAACAGAGAGATGGAGTGGTCACTGGAGAATGTGAGGGAGATGGTGGCCGGAGGCATGCAGTCTATAAGGGAGTGTGAGATCTGTGCTTTTGCCATAGGCATCTGCGTCCTGCTGCTCTTTATGTGGTACTGCTATAGGGTAGGCAGGGAGCATGGCTCCAGTCCCCTGCGTGGACGGTATCTCAGTGGGCCCAGCCGCATAGGAGGAGTGGTGGGGGGCTTCAGGAGTAAAGGGAAGCATGTGTCCATGTTAGAGGAGCAGAACGGCTTTGCCTTCTGCCAGTCTTCAGAGTGTTTCCGCTGCACTAGTGCTGGAGAGAACCTTAACCAGAAGCTCTACCACAGCCTGCAGGACTATGCCAAGCGGTACACTTGGTCTGGGATGGGCAGGGTCCATAAAGGAGTTCGTGACCAGGGCAGATATCTCAACAGCAGACCAACCATCCAACGACCGGAGGTGTTTTTCCTCCCCGACCTGCCCTCTGCGCCTTTCTTCTCCAGGGAAGTGCAGAGACATGACGTGGAGCTTCTTGAACAGAGCTTCCCGGCTCTTCTGGCTGAGTTTGAAAGCATCTACCACCAGCCTTCTCGCAGCGGCTCTTCACTTCCACCTGGCTGGAAAGCTAACAATACTCCTCGTGGGCAGTGGTGGACCTACTATTTGGTCAACCAAGGCACCCCTTTGGTTTTGAACGTGAGGAGATGCCCCAGGGCCTGGAGGGTTCTGGGCCAGCTTCGCACCTTCATCGCCAACAATGTGTTTGGAAACGCGTGCTTCTCTGTGCTCACACCAGGGGCTTTAATCACTGAGCATTATGGTCCAACAAATGTCAGACTGCGCTGCCACCTGGGTAAGAGGCTCTACTGTTTAGTGAACCTAAACAAATATGATTACATAGAGTCTGTGTGTGCACAGTTAAGTCTAAAATGATCAGTAAACTAATATAAAGTGTAACTACTGAAAGATGAATGAAAAGTAAAATCTTTAGAGTAGTATTATACATAGATGGTTTGAATTCATGTTTTGTTTATTTTACATAATAGCATGTGCCTCATTTCTTGTAGGTCTCAAAGTGCCGCCTTCTTGTGAGCTGGTTGTTGGTGGAGAACCTCAGTGCTGGTCTGAGGGCAGCTGCCTTCTTTTTGATGACTCCTTCCTCCACAGGGCCTTTCACGAGGGTGAGATTGTATTTTAATCATTTATTTGTTGTAAACTGCACTGTAGACAGGAAGCATGAGTTTAACTGATTATTTCACATTTGAAATGTTGCCAAAACTGTAAAAAATGTTTTTTTTAAATGTAGGCAATCCAGATGACGGCCCACGGGTGGTCTTTATGGTGGATCTCTGGCACCCTAATGTGGCTGCTGCTGAGAGACAAGCCTTGGACTACATTTTTACCCCGGGGCGTTTAGAGGATAGAGAAGGCAAATGAGTGAACCATGTCCAGGCAGGAGACAGAAGGCATTTCAGGAAGTGTTGGTATGATTGTGGAGCAACTATTTTTTGTGAGTGATGACCAGATATCACATTCACTGTGTACATATACTCTGGCCCAAATCTCCCATTACTCTACATAACAGCTGACAAAACATTGGGCCTATTTTATCTTTCATCGATGTCTTTACATGGCTGTGCACTGTTAATGCAGCCAATAACACCAAATGACCAAGTATTTCCATACCATTATGTCATCATTACTAATGACAGCAAACTTCCAATTTATATTTATTTTATAAAGATTGTAAATTACTATAACCTACAACTAATTTTTATACATGTTATCCATAAGAAATATCCATAAGAATATTTTGTTGGCCTATTTCTTTATTGTGCTACTTTGAGAGAGTGCAGGGTACCTTGTAGACCAAAAAACTTAGCCCTTCTTGGACATCAGGTGGCATTACCTTATGTTTTGCATTACAATTTATATATGTAAATGCATCTACAAATTGTGTGCAAAGTGAACTTTTTTTCAGTTGCACAACATTGAGCTGGGGCAAACAGAGATGTGGCAGCCATACCACATCCACACGGTTATAATACAAACAGATTCATACAAAGACAATGTAGATGAAGGGTCTTGCCCAAGGACATATCAGTATGAGCCATATAGCAGTTTAACCACCAATTTTATGATTTGGGGATTACCTGCCCTATCACCTGAGCCTCTGCCTCCCCCATCTCACACATTTCTATAGGTTTTTCTGTCATCAAAATTGTATTCTGCACTTCTTACCTATATTTTAAGGGCTAAAAATCAGCTTCTTTATAATTATGTCAGCTCATGTTGTGTTATTGAACAGGTTGTCAATGGTCGTTGTTTTTGATAAATTAGGTCCAATGTCAAATATGAAGCAATGAATGTTTACAGACACAGCTAATGTCGCTAACGTTATGACTCCAGCTGGTGGTGTGGTAGTTAATCGTGCTCCTCTCTGAAACAAGACATGGTTAGATAAGCACACTTTTAGGTCACACTGTGTAGGTCGACCTGTGCTGTAACGTGGGAAAGTGTTTTTGGTAATTTTACTAGGCTCTTGTAATTTGAGTGCGTTTGATATCAGGTTTGTATTGTATCTGTAAATATGGTTGATGAGGTATTATCTGAATGGTACATTTGGAGATGATTGTCTCATTGCTATAATTGTCGTGCTGTCTTGATTTACAGGTGAAGTGAATGCATTACATAAAAAAACTATTTACATCAAGCTATCTTTGAAAGTCATTTTGATAGAATAACTTTGTAGATCCTGTAAAACCTTTATGGAGTAATATCCCTGTTATCCTGTGATGTTTATTTCTGTTTGGCCACTGTATTTCTGCATATGTTTGATATAAAGCCAATCCTTAAATCTTCAGCAGCACCTTATGGCTATACTATGTGCACAAAGGGTCAAATTGTTGCAAATGGAAAGACATCAGCTTTGGTCCATTGCAATCCAACTAATAATCACTTTACTTACTAATGTTTACAAAAGTGTAACCATCATTGTTTACATCTTGGGGTGATACTGACACTCACATTGAGCTGTCCACAATCAGGTTGAAAATGCTGTTGAATGCTGTTGAAAAGGGTAATTCCCAAAGCACTCGCTTTACATTTACAGTCTATGGTGGGCAACCATTTGTTTACATTGAAATTAAGGTTTTGTCCTTTAACATATTCTTGTGTGCAAATTTTAAACAGCATTTCTGTACATTTAATAAATGGTCGACTTATTTAACCAGCTGAGTGACTCCTGACTTACAATGACTGACTTACATTGTTTCATTTCATTTAATTAGAACTAGAGTACCACATGGGTCACAGGGATATATGGTCTAGATAGTAACTTGAGTTTATTAAAGTTCATAAATGAAAAGTGAATCCTAAGACACAGACACATTCGCTGTAGGCAATATACTATTTCACAGAAGGTTGTGGAGTTAATCCTCAGTGGAGTCTGCATGTCCTCTTCCCCATTAATGTTTTCTTCAAGAAGTTTTCTTTCCACTGTCTAAGGAAGAGCATATAGAAGAGTCTAAACTGTTCCTTTTGAATGAATGTTATTGTGAAGCCTATGACCATTATCTGCTTACGACTCTTGAGTTGCTGGGCCAGGTTCTAGCCGCCCAAATAGAAGGCGACAAAAAAGGTATCTTTTTGCCATAAGCTGAGTTGTTGCACAAATCGAGACACAGAGAAAACAAAAGACAAGGGCTGCAGGGTTGTATGAAGTTGTTAAAGGAAATGGCTCACTGTGGTATTGATCATCTCCAAGAGCCAAGCAGGAAAAATGGACCAATTGTGTTTTATCTTATGAGCCAGATGCAGTTATCTAGGTGCGTCACTTGGAGGCGTAGGTACACAATAATGTTGTCACAGCTGGTCCTGTCTCTTCAGCAGCTGTTTTTAGTCTGAGCAGTAGAAGCTTTGGCCAAACCAAACGTACAAAGACAAGAACAATAGCCTAATTTAATAGAAAATCAGTACAAACATCGGATATATTGACGGACTGGGTCTGCACTGCTTTGGTTGTCAACACCATCAATAAAACACAACCTTGTCATGACCTCAAACACAAAAATGATGCAATCGTTATGAATCTTTCATCTTTACCTTGTCAATCATCCAGGAAATTATGGTAATTTGGTTCAAATTACATTGTTATTTTGACAAGAATGCTTGAATTGGATTGTCTCTTCATTGTTGACAAAAAGCAGAAAAGCTAAATAATAACAGCTTTTCAAAAAGACAGCACATCTTCAAAGGCAAACCCCAATTAAAACTAAACTCCACTGCAACAGCTTAAACATATAGTGGATCTTTGTCAGTAATAAACAATGCACATCCATGTTAAGCCTTTATTCCAATCAATGAAGGAAAGCTTCTTTAGGTTTGTTCAGATTGGGTTTGTTCAGCCTGTACTTATCAAAAAAAAATCTGCATTTTAACTTCACTTATGCAGGACTGACGGTAAAACAGGAGGCCCTTGTTGTTGGAAGAAGGCACTGACATATTTTGATGTTTTTGGGATTTCAGAAAATTCTAAAATATAGCGGCCTGAATTCCTTCTAGCCCATTTTTCAATCCTCTGTTAAATAACCTGTTGTTGGTGTATTATTAGTGTTGTTCTACCTGCTGTATAACAAAGTTGGACAGGGACTGAACCTTGCTATGGCTCGCGCCCACGTCATTGCCCTGATGCCAGGATTCATATCAATGAAAAGGTGACGCGCACTCCGCATCGACCTGTGAGGAGCCCCTGTGCTGTGTGCGCGCATTCGCGATCGAGCAGTGAGATGTAGCCCTAACTTAACACACGGAGGATATGGGACGACAATGGGAAAGGAAGTGCGAGTGATGTCGACGACCGAGCCACAAAGGCAGAGAAAACCGCCGCAATGAGCTCATCCTTTCCTAAATCTGAATCCACCACCTCCTTGCTCAAAACATCCGCGACGAAGAGAGCAACATATCTCTCGGAGCGGCCAGCGGAGAATCGAAGAAGTCTGCCTCAGCATCAGCACCACCACAGCCACCGTCCCACCGCGCTTCACATCAACAGCAACACGGAACAACAGGAGTCCCATTGGGCGGCCGAGAGAGACATAAGCGCCCGGCGACCCCTGTGTCACCCTTCTCTTGTCGACAGCCGGGACGGTCATGTCCACAAGTCCTGCCACAGCCACGCTCCGGACCCACAAGAGCCCAGTGACCAGCCTGACGTAAAGGACCGCTCCAGGTCATCCACCCACCGCCACCACAACCATCACCACCACCATCACCGAAGGAAGAACCACAGAGCACCCCCAGATGAGTGCCCCCCTCATGCATCAGCCATGCCCGAACAACAACAACCCGAGCCCCCGCGCCGCTGTCACACGCAAGCCCAACGCCACGTGCCCAGAGAACCATCACTGTCAGACTGCCACGACGACAAGGTTCCTCTGTTTCACCCCTCAGACCGTAAAAGTAACACTGTGAATGTTGCCCGGAGCGGGGGGCAGGGGAGCAGTTCATCCCCGTCCTCGTGCTCCCCCGTCCCGCTGTCCAGCAGGTCGTCCCGTCGCTCCCGGAGGTCCAGCGGTGCCTCGTTGGTGTCTGACTGCCACTTACGCACCATCCTGAGCTCGCTATTTGGACAGGTACTAAAATATTAATCATAAAATCAGCAACATATGTTTAGATTTCAGTGTCATGGGTCCATTCACAATTTGAGCGACTGACATGACAACCTAACTAACTGCGTTAAATAGATAGGATGAGTCATATGAAGTTTTGGTTTTCACTGCCCCATATTTTTTTAATGCGATATAAAACAGAAGGCAATTTTGGCAATAATACAGATGTAGCCTAATATATAAACATTTTTTTGACAGATATCTGATCAGTCACGTAACAACCTTTTAATTAGTCCAATTTGGTTTTCCTTTGGGACTATGGCAGAAGTACAGTGTGTGCCAATTCCCTTTCTGTTCCCTTGGCTCCCATTTTGGTTAGTGGTGCTCTCCTTTGTAGAAGGCTAGAATATGTAACTTGGTTGTTATCTTATAAAAGCTTGATAGCCCCTATTTTACCTTTTCTTCTTAGCATTTAATTAGGGTATTGGGGTCTGTCTGCTCCATTTTTAACTTCAGCTCTATATTGGAATTGCTTTCTCTGGTTTCCTCTTCACTGAAAACACAACAATAGTGTTTAATTGTAGTTTGTGTCTCATTATTTCGAATCAATCAAATCAATTCTCGCTAATGCAGTCTGTGAGCATTGTCATTACTGATAGACAATAGACACTAAAGCTTCCTCTGCTGCTTATGTAATTTGAATATAGGCCTACTGTGCTGCCTCCTACAGATCTTCTCAATCAGGAAAAGCATCCTCATTGAAATGGACATGCTGTGAAGGGAGATAAAATAGTATGGACAAAGAGGTGGAAATCCTTGATGTGCTTAATGGGTTTAGATATAAGGGATATATTTAGGAATCTTTTCAGTGTGCAGCAAATGTTTGAAAAGAAAAATTATTAATATTAAATATTTGGCCACAAATCCAAAGCATCCTGGTTGCTTCTTAGGACGACAAATGTGCATATGTTTGGCAAAATGCATATTAGTTGACTTCATTGCTCCTTTATATTATATTCATTTTGTGTGTCACTTTTATATCACAACCAAGGACACTGTGCAAATGTTTGTTGCCCTTAGATGTATAGAAAGCAGTTTTCTGTTATGTCCTAAAGATCCTACAGGGACTCACAGAAAAACAAAGCTGGTAGTCACTGCATTGTACACAGCTCTGAAAACATTAGCATAACCCGACAAAGCGATGAAGCTTTAAACTAGACCTGATTTTGTATTTGTATGTCACAGGCGTGCTAGTACCAGAGACACAGTTTGCCAAATGATACATGGAAATTAGAGATGTTCTTGAAATGGGCACTGGGGCTCGGTGGCTGTAAATCAATGTTTTTTGCTTTTTTTGTCAATGAGCAATTATGTTTTTAGGACAGATCTAAAAATGGCCAAAGCTTGGATATTTTTATGAAGACAGACAACAGCTCGTCTAATTGGATGATTGCTTTTTGGGAGTCCAAATATAGATTTTAAATGTCCATTTCCATTGATTGCTTTGTATAGGCTGATATGCATGTTATAGCCTATTCTTTGGTCACAGGGCTATCCAAACACATTGAGATTTGATGATGTTTTTCTATGCGGTGTTGCTGTAGGTCAGTCTGACCTTGTGTAGAGGGGAGATGATGTGCGGAGCCCGGAGAAGAAACGAGAACAGCCATTAGTCACACGTACAAGATGAATATGAATGGCCTGTCGATTCCAATAAATTACATTAGAGTGTGTGGAGAAGGAGAGTGTGGAATAAAGACATAACACAGTCAATATCATGCATTATGTACCCTATCTCTGAGGTGAGGATCTGGTTAATGTAGTGGTCTTTGTGTACAATTAACCTATACCTATTTGGGCTGCACAAAATAAATGTATCTCTATAGTGACAAATGCAATTTAAAAAAAAAAGAAAATATCATAATTAAATACTCTATATGCCAATATGTTTTCATTTGAAAAAGTATACAGTCAAAATACCACCCCTAAATTAACCCAATTGTTAAATTCAATTTTTACAATTTAGTCTTACATCAGTCCTGAATTTAAATCCTGATAAGCTGTTAGGAACACTTTTGACCAGTGAGTACAGTGCCATGTACAGTTGGATCCGGTTTGAATTCCCGCTTGAGTTGTTGTTGTGCCAGTGTGCATCAGGGCAGCTGTGGTTACTCAAGAAACTTACCACTAACATATGCGACTATGGAGTGAATAATGCAATTCAGTGTCTTTTAGTGTTGAGAGAAGCACAATAGAAAACGGATGCATTATTATTAATTATTATTATTAAGATTCAGTTCACAACACATTTTAAACTTGTCTGGAAGCATTAATACTAGAAAGAAGAGTATAATATTAATCATTAAACTTCCACAAGAATCACATGCTGTGCAGAAGATATATTAAAAATGGCAGCCTTTGCAATTTTCTAATTTAGACCATTAAAATTATGATTTTGATTTGATTCATTGTGCAGCCCTACTAACCATACAGAATATCGGTCACCAGTCACATTGTGTTTTTTTAGAATTGTGCAGCTAGTTCAAATGTCTGTATAGTTCTGACAATAACAGTGCGGTGCGAGTGACAGTGCTGTGAATTATATTTGAGGCTCATCCTCTTTTCCTTTAATAGGCATACATCTCTTTGAGTCTGTGGTCCCTCTCTCACTCTTAACTCATTTGACTTTGTTGAGATCATTAAGACTGCTCTGTTTTCCATTCAGGTCAGTGTCTGTGAGCAGTGCCATCAAAACTTTCACGGTGTTTTTGTAGGTTAGCTTCATGGGTCTTGCTGCGACTAGAGTTCGCTCTTCTTTTAAAATGCAACGTACAGTTTTAACAGAGAGAAGGTCCTCATGGTCCATTTTAGTTCCTCTTTTTTCTATTGGTATGGGAAACTGTATACATTCACCTCCACGAACGGTAAGACTTTTACAATGCAGCTTACACGTGTCACATAAAACTACAGCATGCGTCACACAAATCATTAAATCTGCAAAAACACTGCAAAAACTCAAAACCTTTTGGAGTATGATTTGAATATAAAATGTCCATGTTATCTGTTGTGTGATAGTGTGAAAGTGATAATTGTTTTAAAACCAATAGATCTGAAAATCTTACTGTATTATTGTGACCCGTTATCTGAAATATTTCTTGTGGTCTAAAAATTTCATATTTATTTTAGAACTGGAACAACGAAGCAGAAGTAATAGTCTGAGAGGTTTACTTGGGCAAAAAGTCTAAATCTTTTTTAGTAACACTAGACAATATATCTTGTTGTAGTAAGTGCATTTCATCAGTAATTTATAAGCTAACTTTCTATCATTTCTGAGACAAAGAAATTGCTTGTAGTATGTGTAAACCAGTACATTGTTTTATTTAAATCTTTATATGTATTAGAATATTGAAAACTAAAATGATTTGTACTAATAGCTTAATTTCTTGTGGTCTTGCTGGTTCTTTGACTGCTTCTGTGCAGTGTGAGGTGCCAGTCTGTGCAATGTGCCGAGTAAACTGTTATGAACGATGAGTGGAAAGTTGGCAACATGTGGTTTTATTTCTATCTGCTGTTTCGGCTGTTTCATGTTGTACTCACCACCGCATGGTCCAAAATCACTTGCATAATAGTTTGACCGATAAGCATTTTGGCTATTTTTGAAATTATG
Organism: Hypseleotris bucephala; assembly: GCA_036025885.1. Classification (NCBI taxonomy): domain Eukaryota; kingdom Metazoa; phylum Chordata; class Actinopteri; order Gobiiformes; family Eleotridae; genus Hypseleotris; species Hypseleotris bucephala. The sequence continues at coordinate 11,904 of JAVQKG010039579.1, forward strand.
TAACATAGTTCTCCAAAAACTGTAGCTTTCACGGTGCTAGTAAATTCTCTCATTGCATCCCTCTGAAAAGATGCACCCGCATGCTGAGAGGACAGATTAGTCTCACCACAAGTAATAAGACTAATCGATTACATGTGTGACACAAAAAGCATGGCCAAATGCTAATGCAAAAATAAAAATAAAACGTCATAGTAACATTTTGGTTTATAGTTAAATATCAACTTAGATTGCCATTTGTCACATAAAATTAATTTTAAAAAGGAATTTCAGTAACTATTCTTCTTCACGTCCCATACTTAAATAAAGATGTTGAGCAATGGTTGATAAAGTGCTTTAATAATTTACTCTTAAGATGAAGCCAATTAATTTGCTGCTATTCTATATAGTTGTTCACCGTTGTGACGCATGGACCATGGTAATGCTTTAATTTGTGATCATTAATTAATAAATTGAAATTTTACTTAATAAAAATAGAACTGTGCAATGGCAGCTCATACCTGTGGATGAAGTTTTGGAGTTTTTTTGGCTGTTGTTGTTCCCCGCGTTTCTTGTATTTCGTTGGTTCCGGTCAGACAGTTTTGGATCTGACCTGACGTCACTTCTCGTGTTGTGTTTAGACGTCCCAGTCATGCTGTTAACCCCTAAGGCTTCTGGGATATGTCTGCATCTTTTCCTGTCCTTTAAAGGTTGTGTTCATTGTAAGCGAGCATCGGAGAAAAAGAAACAGCCGCATTCTTCTGTGAACTTCAAGGTTAAAATTTCCAGAAGTGGTTGATGGGGATGGGGATCGGCCTATTTTCTCATTGAAATTTGTCATTGTGATGCAAGATATAAAAGCACTTTGCATTGTAAATGTGTCAAGTAAAGATAGATAGAAGATGTCTGATGATTTAGATTTGGTTCTGTCAGTGATATGTTTTGTATGGGTCCCACTAAACACTGCTTTCCAATGATACATAAATGCAGTGTGATAAATTGACTTTTCTCTCTTTGTTTATACAGGACAGAGAGCTGCGACCTGAAGAAGTGGAAGGTATGTGATCACATTGACTATTTGGCTGTTTTTTTTTATTTTATCACAACAAATAGATTAATTATATTTCTGTTTTGTTATGACAGAGCTGCGAGATGCTTTTAAAGAGTTTGACAAAGATAAAGATGGTTTTATCAGCTGTAAAGACTTGGGGAACTGTATGAGGACGATGGGATACATGCCAACAGAAATGGAGCTGATAGAACTGAGCCAGCAAATAAACATGAACTGTAAGTATTTCTATGTATTTATTTGTACTACTGGGTCATAATGATCATAGATACTTCATAGTATATTGTGACATTTATGAAGGGAACAATTTAAACTATAAAATTAAACCCAGGAGGGAGAAATTAAATTGATTATGTCTTAATGTGTCTTTACTGGGCTATCATAGATTCCGGGGTGTGCCGTGTGACAATAAAATCTTATTGCCAGTAGATGTAAACAAAATTTGCATCTTTAAAATTTGTTATACATAACACAAGCATTTGCAGTCTTTGTAAGTGGACTATGATAAGAAGCATTCTTGTCATTGCCCATCAGTACAACAAAAAGTGTCCGATCTGATCTGTGTAGTAGAGCATTTAAAATGAATGCAAATAATAAGGAAATTCTGAAAGAATGCTGTGATAAGAAAATGAAATCCTTATGGCATCTATGTCATCTTTTTGGTGTTTTTTAGTGGGAGGTCATGTTGATTTTGAAGATTTTGTGGAGTTGATGGGCCCAAAACTCCTTGCCGAAACAGCAGATATGATTGGAATAAAAGAGTTAAAGGATGCCTTTAGAGAGGTAAGACTGCTTTCAACATGTATACAAATACAGATTTTATTTCTGAAGCTGTGCACTTTTAACATTTTTCATTGTTACTGTGTTTTCACATAAGTTTGACACTAATGGAGATGGTGCAATAAGCCCTGCTGAGCTACGGGATGCAATGAGGAAACTTTTGGGGCAGCAGGTAGGACATGGATGGATAAAACTGCACTGAGTTAGAGGTGCCCCAATAACCAGCATATGTTTTTTCTAGGTCGGTCTAAAAGAGGCCGAAGATATTCTGAGAGATGTTGACTTGAATGGTGATGGACTTGTTGATTTTGAAGGTAAATATTTAATTTAAAATTAAAAAATGCAATTTACAGTGTAAATTGTCAGTTGTATTTCATCAATCTTTTTTTTTTCACTTTTTACAGAATTTGTGCGAATGATGTCCCGCTAGGATCAACAGACTGAGGTTCTGAGTGTGAAGCTAAATCCTTAACTATACTTGACCAAGACCAACAGAGAACTCTAAGCCAATCAAAGTAACACTGGAAATGGATTCCTCGAGTTTGATGAAGCAAGAAGCCACCTCACACTGAGCGTTCTTCCTGAAAAGTCTCCAGTTCAACTGAGGCAGAACTGTAGCTGACGATTGTTTTTGCACTTTAAGAATAACTTCCTATTTGGATAGATTGTTGGTGTTTTGTCTCCAACAGAAGTATATTGTCAAGTCATGTCAGAAAGCTAATCTAATGTGTGTAGATAAGTAATTAGAGCACTGTTAAACATTTTACCAAGAGGTCACACAGTAGTGCATTATCTGCATGTTTTTGTGCCAAACGTAAGTGCGTTGTCTTTTGTGTGATATCGGTGCTCCACTGAGAACCATGTGGCAATATTAATCTGCAGTGTAACTGTCTGTCCATCTGTGACATGTTACTGTCTTTCACTGTCTGACACGTGTATGTAATTAGACAACAATGAAATACTTATACGGCCAATGAGATTTTAACAACAGGGTTTACAATGTAAAACTGTTTTCCCAGTGCACTGCACACATTTTTCAGCATCAACAGTGACAATGTGCTATACTGTTTGATGAGATCCAGTAAGCTAATGAATGAATTCTGCAATATTTGAACTGTGTTCCTTGCCACGAGGAGATCAAGAATGTAAAATCTATGTTGTCCTATGTGCAACAGCAAGATAATGTTAATTGTAACACTGAATGTTTCTATGTTGTTTACTGTACATTATGTCATTGTGACTCGTGAGTGATTGTAAGAGTGGTAATATACCACTAATAATGTCTTGTCAAAGCAATTTGTATGCATGCCAAAGAGATAATTTTATTGATTATAGTATGCACATTTTCATTAAATAAAAATGCCAAGATGACTGTAGAAATATAAAATGTTTACATTGGGACCACTTTCAACAGTGGTAAGAAAAATATAATAAACAGGATGTATGTTTACAAATGTGAGTGTTCAATCAATCATAGTTTTGGTCCAACTTTATAATGTCTATTTGATGAACAAGAACAAATAGTTGAAGCTTCTTGCTGGGTCTTTAATATTATCTATTATTTATACTAGGCTACGTGTCACTGATAAGACTGCAAGTCTGTCTGACTCTCCCTGCAGCTTCACTGCTGATACATTGTAATTAGGAGAAAGAATCTTTGATGTTCTCTTTTACAACTGTGTTTTAGGATTATGCTCCCAAAGGTATGCTGGTAGGCGGATACATGCATATATATTCACATAAAGTATACTTTTTGTATGTAAAGAAAAAAAAAAAAAGTAATGTAGGTATGTAGATGACAGAGGTATGTTAAAGCAAAACCAGGGAGAGAAAAGTCTAAATCAAGTCTACCTGGGACTTATTCAGGGCACTACGTGGGCACTCTCTGGTGCTACTTGGACCTGGTTTTGTTTTGCATAGAATTGGTCCAGAACTGGATTGGTCATGTTTTATGTTATCTCTAGTTTGGACATGATTTTAGTCCTGTTTTGTCCCAAATTTACCTGGTTAAGGCCTAATTTATTCTTGGTTTAGATGAGTGGTACTTGGGACACCAACATTGTTTGGATGTGGTAGCCTACTTGGTGTGAAAAGTTTGAGAACCACTGCAGTACGCCAATACACTTTCGTTGGGTGAGCCTCATTGTGCATATAGCCTGGTTTGTCATGTGTTCCCTCATGCACAAGTAAGACACATAGGAGATACGTAAATGAATAGGTCTATATTTATTATTCGCTTACGTGTGCAGCTGACCCTCGCTGAGTTTCGATAAAGACACAAACACCTGTCTGACGGAGGTAATGCTGTTGCCATAGAAACTATCTCCATTCACTCAGCCTCTTCAAGGCGAGCTGGACTTCTCTGATTGGCCCAGACTTGGACTGTACCAAAACAGGACAGAGGGGGTGACATGGTGGCTTTAGATGTAGTCTGCCACTGCAGGAAAAGTCTGGTCCATGGATGTATTATTAGATTTGTATAAGAAATCCATGGTCTGATCTGTGTTACACTAAAATATGCTCAAATAAGGAATATCATAGAAACAAAAACAGTCTATCAGGGAAAAACAATGCCAGAACTATAATAACATAATCAGTTGTTAATTAAAACCAGGCTATTAAACCAGGATAATCTATGTCTGTGTAGTAGGCTACACTGGACAAAGCAGTAGTCCAAATAAAATTCAAGCCTGACAATTGTAAATAGCCTATCCCAGTCCTTCTGAGTAACAATTTTCAGGAAAAAAAATGTTAAATTGTGTTTTTCTCATTTAATCCAAGAACAAAGAATAAATTGTGTTGTAAAATTAGATTTCAAAGTTCAGGCGACCTACGGGTGAAACGTGATTATCTTTTATCTGATTGGTGAAAGTTTGCGTCAATCACACGCATCTGTAAAGTGAAGTTAGGTAGTGCTCTTCCGCCTCCGCCTCCTCAGGCTGTGGCTGTAGCCGCTGCACAGTATCTGCACATTGAATGAAAGTCAGTACACCAGGCTTATCTCCAGAAACTGAGAAGGGTTATCTCCACGCTGTCGAGATTTTTACCTTTTTATAACAAGGACACCGTAAGGCTGCTCCAGATAATACAGATTTGTGCATTCAAATCAAAAAAACGCCCAAGATATCTGTGTGTTTAGGTGAGTATTGGCCGAACCAAGTGTTTCTGGTTAGACAGGTATGTTAGCCAAAATTGAGCAACGATACTTAGTTTTAAAGCTATAGTTTTATTTTGTTGTTAATATGCATTGTATTTTTAAATAGCTTTAAGAGTGCACGCTTAATCCAGATATGCTATAATTTTATAATGTATTTTCCTCATCTCTCTGAGCTAATCTGCTAAAGCTACTACCGGTATTACTAACGTTAGCATTGTAGCTATTTTAGAGAAATGATGCACGTTTTAATGATTTGTGCTCCTTATCTAGTCTATGGACATGAGAAAAGGCTTATTTGAAGCAACCGTATGTGTTTTGAACGTTTGGTATCTTAATTAAAATTATGGCTTTAAAAAGTAGCCTCTTTGCAGACAGACAGACATGCAGGCTATCTTGTAGGTATCATGTTGCAAGACCGACAAGCCTGCTAGCTTTCTCTGCTAAACAGACCATATGTGGCGAGTATTGCATGTGTATTTGGGACTTTAAGTCTGATTTGTGTAGGTTTTTGTAGATCAGAGAAGTCCATATTACAGTATGACCCTTTATGCACAGTATAGAGGTGCTCCATTCGGAAAATCTGTTATCTACATACTGGATGAGCTGGATATTATATATATATATTTCATTTTAATGTAGTTTTAAGATCAATAGATTGAAGTCTGATGCTTTTCATTGACAATATATCCTTTTCTCATGACAAGGATCATGACTTGACTACCTACATTATTATTGCATTGTAATTATTGTACAGTGTTCAGAATTTGATACGATTATTGTTATAGCTTATATTACAAAATAACAATAAAAAACAGCACTGTCACCACAATACTGCAACTGTTATTTACACATATTAACCTAAAGTCTGAACCTTTGGATTTGGTTAAAGAACATTTGATCAAACTTATTCGTTTAATTTAAGATGTAAAGAAATGATAGGACTGAAACGGATGTGGTGCAGGACTGACCAGTTTGCTTGACCGCATGCTAACCGCTCTGTAATCTCTCTGTAGGACCAGGCTGCGTGTGGAGATGAAGCGGGTCACGGCTGGACTCGTCGCTGGGCTGCTTGCTGCGGCGCTGTCACTGCTGGTGGAGCAGTGTTTGGCGGATGGTGGCGGCCCAAACCTCGCGGATCGGGTTATTTGGGCTGTAAACTCCGGAGGTGAAGCCCATCTGGACGTGCATGGTATTCACTTCAAGAAAGACCCTTTGGAAGGAAAGGTTGGCAAAGGTAAGTTGAAAGGGGATTGATATAGCTTGACCTTCTGGACTGCTCCTAAATGCTGTGATAGAAGTTCTATTACTTAAGTGTATAGCAACAATGTTTAATCAGTAACATAGCTGACCTAGTCCTGCTTTTGCACCAAATAAAGAATAGATGTTTTAGAAGCCTTTTATTCAATAAGCTTTCTGGTTCTGAAATAATTCCCAAAGTTAGGTAAAGAATATTCGTTTAAATAAATATGTTAGGTAGGTTATGCTTATATTATTTAGTTTCATCTTATTGTTTTGTTTGTCCATTCTTCTTGCAGGGAAAAAGTTCTAAGTGACATTTCTAGCTCAAGCTCAATGCGGTTTAGCTTCCTCACATGGCTACAAACTAATGAGGAGTCAGCACAGAGCACCATGGCTCCGCCTCCTCTCACAAAGAGGAAGCAGGTGGTGATCAAATCTACAAGAAAAATTTTAGCTGTGGTTAAACCAAATGCAACATTGACACAACAATGTATTAAAGCACAATCTTGAATCAGTCAGAGAGATTATTACTATCATGACCTAGTTATAAACCAGGGTACACACTACGTTAAAACTAACAGTTAATCTATTATGAATTAACTTGTGACAGAGAAGGATTTTGTAGGAGGCTGTCTGACATTTATTTACATAGAAACTAGTAAAACCAGTTAAAACACAAATTGACAATCACAACCAGGACAGCTTGGTTTCTAACATACAACGGTCTGTAATACATATGAAATCCTTTGATTTGTATTTTTTTTTTTTTTTGGCTTGCATTTCTGTCATACATGAACAAGACAAAGTTTAGCAGTCTGTGATGAGTATGAGGTGGTTCTAAAGGAAATTATTCGACTTTTTATGGTGGTTTTTCATTGACCGTTAATGATAATTATTAATTTACTTCTAATGCTTCTCTTCAGCATCTGATTATGGGGTGCGTTTGCCAATACTGCGATCGAGCCCAGAGGACCAGATTTTGTACCAGACAGAGCGCTACAATGAAGACACATTCGGATATGATGTTCCAATTCGTGACGAAGGAGACTATATATTAGTTTTGAAGTTTGCAGAGGTTTACTTTGCACAATCACAGCAAAAGGTAACCATTTTGTGTTGTATTTTTTATGAAATAAGAAATCATGCACACCTCGCTACTATGTAATTTTTTATTATATTTTAGGTATTTGACGTTCGTCTAAACGGTCATATAGTTGTAAAAGACCTGGACATCTTTGATAGAGTGGGGCACAGTACAGCTCATGATGAAATCGTTCCCTTTTCTATACGACGTGGAAAGCTTAGTGTCCAGGGAGAGGTATCCACTTTTAACGGCAAGCTCACTGTTGAGTTTGTCAAGGTAAGTGTTTTTAATTGTATTTCTCTACTTTGGCATTGTAATGTAAAGATTGTTCTCCTTTTACTACCAGTCTAACATGAAAACGTAGAAAAACAAATGCACTTTCACATGATAAACAGCATGTCTAGGTAGCAGATGACCACCTGCCACGTGAAGGCCATGCAAATTACATAGCAACAGTGCCACATCTGTGAGATCTTTATCTCACCTGTTCACTGTCACATGTTTAATTCAGGCTGTCTCCAGGGTTTTACACCAGCTGAAAAACCACGTATATAAAAGACATAGTGAAATTGTGTTTGTGTATGTGTTCCATTAGTGGAAAGAAAAATAAGTAAGTATTTGTTTGTTTTCATATATATTTTAGGGGTATTATGACAACCCAAAAGTCTGCGCTCTCTACGTAATGAAGGGGACACTAGAGGGTAAGTTTAACCATTTCTTATGACTATATTACATATTGTTTTTCCTAGGATGATCTAAGGAAACATTTTATAATTAAACTAGATAGAATAGACTTCTTTAAATCCCTAAATCAGAAAAAATATACTTTTGTGTACATGACTGAGTTATAAAACTTGACAGCTACCCGTTTTTCAGTCATATTTTAATCCAGATAGCGTTGTGCATTATTACAGATGTACCCAAACTCCAGCCTCACCCGGGTCTAGAGAAACCTGAGACGGAGGAGGAGGAAGAGGAGGAGGAGACTGAAGGTGGTGATGAAGGTGGGAAGAAAAAAGTCCCGACAGGCTCCAAGACCAGGGTCCAGTCTGGACCTCGAACACCAAATCCATACGCAGCCGACAATAGCAGCCTAATGTTTCCCATTCTGGTGGCTTTTGGGGTCTTCATACCAACATTGTTCTGCCTATGTCGGCTGTAAGAGTTTAGGCACTAAGAAAACTATAAAGAGGGGGGCAGGAGTCAGGAACGACAACACAGGTAAAGCATACACACAGGACAAGCTGGCATACTGAAAGCAAAACATAATGATGGAGGACAATATCTTTTTGGAAGGCCACTGCGAGATGACACGGCTGTTGAAGGTGAATTGTACCATTGAGCAAAAAAGGAGATGCGATTCTCGAGAATGTGTTATGTGTACACCTCTTCTGACCCTTTTTGAACAATGTTAGTCTTTTTTCACTCAGACCTGACAGGATCTACACCTGCCAGTCCATTTCAGCAGCTAGCAGATGCTCGGGAGTGACTTGTCTTGGGCCTAAACAAAAGCATTGTTTTTGAGTGTAGCAAGAAACTGCACTTGGAATAACACTCCTGCTCAACATCTGGTCAGGCAGCGTAAAATTGGACTCAAAGGATGCTGCGAAGAAAAGATGAGAAACCAAGCAGTTAGTGGAAAGACAGCTTTCTGTTTAAGGGGCTTTCTCTGTTTGTTGAATTTGTCTTTCCACTCTGAATTGGTGTTTTTTTTTTACATTCATTTTTTTGCCATAAAATACTAAAAGAAGTACCGTACCATACTGCTGTTGAACCAGCCCTTTACCTGACAGACCACACTGTCAGAAGTCAGCTTGCCTTTATCTTTTTAGTGGTTGTGTTCAATGTGTTATTGACGTGGTAATTTGTTTCACCAAATACTGATTTAGGGCTTTGGATGTTTTCTCATCTTTGATTTTTTTTTAAGACATTGATGTTTGCATATAGTGAGAGGCAAAGTTAATAAGCCACTTGGTCACAGCCTTTCATTCATGAATTGCTTTTTTGTTTTCTGTTTGCCTGCCTTTTTTGCTTCACCAAAGGATCTTTTCTTCTTTAGAGAATTATATTAAATAACTTAATTGGACAGATGGTAGCTGAATATAGTTCTAAAATTGCTTTTGTGGCAAATGGGTAAAGTGGTCAGATTTGAACACGGACCTAATATCACAGATTGATATCTAGCATATGTCTATATGTTTTTTGTGTATTGAAAGATAGACTGTATACATTGCACAATATACATGATTTCTGATTTTAAAAGTTATCTAAATGTGCCATGATTCGAGACACAACTGTGGAATTATACTTTGATCAAATGAATTACAAAATCAGTGCTGATTGCTCATGCACTGGCACTATGCCTTCAGCACAATCTGAAAGAAAAATGTTTACTTGTAGAGAAACAGTGATTATATACGATTTACCTTAAGATTTAAATTTTATATTCACTTTTTGAGCCTTGGATATAGCAAACCTTTCTGTGCAGCTTGTTAACCTTTCTATTCATATCTCTCATTACCTTTTCTTAATGCTTAGTTCTGCTCCAAAGACAATGTTGTAACTTTGCCTGTTTCATTAATGCGTCTTAAATGCCCCCCTTGGACCCGTGCCACAGAGTATTGCTGTAACCTTATGCAGTACATGAAAAATGGCCAAGATTTGTGGACCTTCTCCTCACTTTCTTGACTTAAAATCAAGAAGTTGGTGCCAGAAAAAAAACAAGACCCAATAAGCGCCTTTTCTGTTGTGAAAAGATGTGAATTTTTAAATTGCAATTCAGCACCAAAGTCACCATGTTTTGTCCTTTTTAGCATCGTGTGTATATGAGGTACAAGATCTTACTTTGTTGGTGTTAGGGTTTATCATTTTCTTGTGAGGCCTTTATTTTGAAGAGATACGGTTGTTGGTACAGAGTATACAATAGTTAATGTCTGAAAGGAAAATAAATTAATTCTGAATATGTGGGATATTCCATTCTATAATATAATTTAAATGAGCGGAGTTGGTGTGGAGATATTTTATGATCTACTTGGTTTTCTGTATGTTTGAGTTTTTTTCCTCAGGATCTTGTTTTTGTTGAATTTTTAAACGTTATATTTTATTGGTGTGACCTTTTGCACTGCCTCATGTATTTTGAAAAGAAATCTTGTCATTTTTGTGTGTCTATGTTGCCTTGAATTATTGAATACATTGTGCTTTACCATCGTTCGCCTTGAAGTCACTCTTCTGTTGGCCTATATAAAAAAAACACCCCATCTTCCCCACATACGCTCCACTTTGTAAAAGTTTTAAGGCTGGATTTTCATTTTATGAGGTATCATTCCGTGTAAATGTTTTAGACATGTGAAAATGCTTTCCTTCCATGATTAACTTGTATGCCCAAAAGCAAATTAAGCTGGTTTTTGGTGTGGCTCTAGATTACATCTCCACAAATCTGACCTCAACATCATTCAGTATCCTAAAGCTGCTGTTAAAATGTCCTTCAAAAATGTATAGAAACACATTTATGTTGTGTGGTTACATGATTCAAGATTCTTATGAAAGCTCACTTTGCTTTTTGTAAACTAAACTATTCAAGTGAAAAGTATTAATCTAATAGACTTCAAACCTGCCTAAAACATTTGCACAGTATCATGTCTGTGTCAAGAAATTATTAAATTGGTAGTCCAGATATTTCCTAAAATAAATTATTTATCTGATTCTGTTCCATATTAAGTAGGTAAATTATAACATAGTACCCACTTTATGTCTTAAAACAGGGTCAGATAGTCGATGTTAAGCATTGTTAATTTCTTGTAGGAAATCCCAGTTTTACCCTTAGAATCTGTAGATGTAGTCAGGATTGCTTACAAGCTGTTATTTTGTAAAACATGGTGTTGAAGATTGGGTCTAGTATTTTTCACATTCAAACCAAAGAAGAGTGCTACACACCCCACATTTCTTAGAATTTTTAATATCACTATTTTTTGCAGATGAACAAACGTCTGCCATTTCACCACTTTTTTTTTAATAATTTAAAAATTTAAATCTAGTTAACAGCCAACATGCATATGCAGACCACACATAATTGCCTACCAGCGATCACAGTGTGTGTGAGTGTCATCATTTGTTTTTAACATTAAAATATTAAGTGTTAAACATATTGTGCTCCCGAGGGCTATAGTCAGCAGCAGGTGAAGGAGACGTGTATTCAATACTGAACTTCAGATGAGGCATATACAGTATCTGCAAAACGGCAAATTCTGATAAATGCTGTCTCTTTTTAATAAATGTGCTATTTTATCAGAAAGTGTTGGTATTGTTTGTTGGCATCAGTACAATATTACCCATTCTATCTACATACTGGGTTCTCAGCTAGTCTAGTGGTAAGTACCATATTTATACCATTTATTGGGGCCCAAAAGTACATGTCAATGTTCCTGCAGACAATGATGATAAGTTACAAATACCTAATTATCTCAGGACAATTTTAATTAATGTTAATCAATCTATTATGTTAACAAAAATATTTTCATATGATTACAACTGATTATTTTGCACTTTTGTAATGGCATAAATGGCTACATATGCATCCTTAATGGGCAATGGCTACTTTATGCATACACTGTACATACATAATACATAAATACATTTTTGGTTAGTCCACATCACAGGCTGCATTTGTGTGTCATATAAAATGTTCAACCAACAACCAGCATTCAACATAACAGTAAATGTCACGTATTGGAAAAAGGCCCAGACTCTGTCGCTAATGTACTTACAGTCTAGACTATGTTTAGCTGAACTGAACCAGACGCACTGCCCTTTGTTTGTCCAGGTGTTGTTGTCTTTTTGTACCAACTGTGAAAACTTCACCTTAAAATAGCTGTACAAAAAGAGGAACACAGCTGAACAAAGTGGATTGTGTTGTGTCTATTGATAGAAGTCATCACGGTGCATTTTTGGGTTTAGCCTTAGTTAGAGTAAGCTTTAATAACTGCAAAATGACTCAATAAACTCACAAAATAGCATATTCACAAATTATACATTAATAAAGATACTTTACAAAACTTTACATTTATAAATTAATAAAGCTGACATAGAAGTGCATGTTTTGTGCCTTATTGTGCTTCCCTGACATTGGATGTTGTGCCCATAGTCTATTTGTAATAGAGGGCTATGAAAGGGGCATGGGAGAGGTAGACATCATGAGATTTGCAGGACGGACTGCAGTCCAGCATCAAACCCAAATCCAGGCTTTCGTCCAGTCCACCTTCCTCTGTCTCAGAGTTCTTCTGTGGCTTTTCTCCATGCCACATGTTCATCACACTAACCGCAGAAGAGGTGGGTCCTCCAGCAGCATCTTGTAAACGTTTGATAAGAAACTGGAGATCCACTCGTATCTCTGTGACGTCTCCATGTGTTGAAGAACTGTACCTACAAAAGACAACGTTAGTCAAAAACATGTCTTATATTTAAAAGGTTTTGATTGAAAGTGGTGTATTACCTTGTAGGGACATTTTGCTTTGCCAGTGATGGAAGTACAGGCAGAATCTTTACATGCTGTGGATTTGAAAGCTGCAGGTGGAGCTCAGCTCGAGTAATTGTCAATAAAGAAATCTCCTTCAGTAAAAGAAACTCCACATCTGCCTCTGAAAAGAAAGACAATACAGTTTAGAGAAAAGTCAAGATCCATGTCTTTAAATGTCAAAGATCTCCAACTGGAACATAAGAAGGTTTTCAAGAGTGCCTGATTGACTTGCACTCTTGGCTGGTCTAATCTGTCAGCAGGGCATCTCAACAGCACTTATAGGAGACATTAAGCCAGCTAAGACTCATTTGTATGCAGATAACTGGGCCTTATACAGCTGCTAAACAAGCCATTGTTGGATCTCAGCAGCTTTTGCAGTAAATCAGCAGTGAATATTTAAATCCAACAGGCTTGTACTGCCTACAGAGGCTCTTCCTAGACAGATATGAGATATCCAGTGAGTTTATTTACTTTTTTAAAAACATAGTTTGTACCTTTGGGACACAGTAATCTGTCCTATACAGTATGTAGGGCCGGTCATTTTCGTTACACAAAGACGAAATTAATCATGAATGCGCACGTTTTTCTAGTATAATCTATTATTTCCAAATACATTTGAAGAAGTTACAGGCTCTTTACCTCCTCTCAGTCGACCTTGAATCCCTTTGACGCTTCTGCAGTGGACCTTTTGTTGACAGCAGTGATAAACCCTTCGCACAAAACTAAAGAGGGACTTCCCCGGGAAAACCGATCCATGTGGCCCTCCGGGCGAGAAGGGCCGCACTCGCAGCTGCATCAGCGTTACATCGCCCTGGGAGTCTTGAGTGTTTTCAATCCAAGGTGCAACAAGCTCCGCGCAGCGCTCTCTGTGAGCGTCTGGAATCCAGCGTCTCCAACGCTTGAACACGTCCGCGCGTAAAGGCGCACGTTCATATTCCTCTGTATACGCGCGTGACAGTGCTCGACCGTGCACTCGCGTTTGACTTGACCCGAGACATAGAAGAAATAAAACAATCCAGTGAGAAGTAGACATGGTGATAACTTCCAAATGGCAGGTTCTGTAGTCGTCAACTCCTGAGTGCCAAATCTTCATCCGCGCACTTCAGGCGGCGTATATAAGCCCAATGACAATGGGAACATCTTCCCACTTAGAATTTGAATCCTGACCCTGCCCCTCTTTTGTGTCCGTGCCCCTAACCATCTATTTACCCCCCGCTGCTGACTTTTTATGCGCGTGCATAATGAGCCGGCCCAAAGAGCTGGGGCCTCGTCCATTCAAATTCACCTACTTAGCTAATGACTCTAATTACTCCATGTTTGGACCATCAAGGGCGACCCTGTTTACAAATGTAACCTATTGCGGGTACACAAATTACAACAAAGTGAAAAATAAGATTTTATACGAATGTGTTTTCAAGAAGACAATATAAAAGGGGAAGCACGCGGCATCGAGACAGGGGAAGGGTCACATATAGGCTCGATATCCAACAAGGATTCACAATAGCACTATAATCACTGACAACAGAGTTTAATTTCAGCACATGCTGTATCTGAAGAAAATGATGCAGAAGACACGTATATTATAGTAGCCTACAATATTTTATATTGTGTACAGTCATTTGCAAGGTTTAACATGAAATAAAAAAATTGCTATGAAACCATTTGCCAACTAGTGTAGAAAAAATGTAGTGTCTGTTTGGTGAGATACATTACATTCATGTGTCTAAACATAACATTAGCATATTTGGATTAGCATAATACTGTACAGCCTATTTGCACTTTCACAAAAAAAAATTCAAAAGACCACTATAAGGTGGAGTTTGAACGTGTGCACAAGTACCACCACATCATTTAAGTTTAACTAACTAGAAAACTTTTTTGCAGTAAGGGTAAGAAAACCTAAAATCTTACTGCAATATTTTGCGCAAAAATTTATCTTTGAAAGTGTCTGTGATGTGTAGGCCACAAAGGTAAAAAAGGCATCACATGTAAACTTCTAAACTTTTGCCAAAGTTTGCAACGTTTTTTAGCACATAACATTTCTAATATAAAATAAAATGGTACATACTATTCACTTAAAATACAGAGCGTAATGGAAACTACAGAGGGTCCCATCAGAGCAGGTTAACTCCATGCTTCAGTAGTCTGTGTCGGGCCTTGGTGGGCAGAGAGAAGGCACTGTCCTGGTGGTTTGGGATGCCCGAGTTCCTCAATGATCCCCCATGTTGCAGGAAATAAGTCTCTTGTGCCACGCTCCGGGCACCATACACAGCAGCACCAGCACTCCTATGAGGAAAAGTCAAATGAATTTTACATCTAAAGCTTTAGAAATAAAAGCATGTATTTAGAACTTTTTTGCATGTTTAGCTAAAATTTGCCCATTATAGATGTAGAGCAGGTACTTTAATACAAATTATTACAAGGCAGGATGTACTTTTTTGCATGTAACATTTGTACTGTCTTTTGTACCGCACTACAGACTCCCCTATCCAGTAAGTGCAAAGTAAACAGATGAACAGCAGTCATTTGCCCAACAGTCAAGTGCATATAACATTTTCATTATATTGTTTTAATAAAAATAATAATAATAATAAGCAATTGTACTGTATTAAGATGGTTTGAATGATTTTGACTTGACACTATTAATATAAACAGAGTAAACAAGTCACTGTTTCGTCATTTTCTGGAGGGGTGTCCAGTCCCACTGAAGGTCATATTTAGAACAAATTGTACAATTAATACGAAAGAATGTCTTGGCAGAAGTCTGCGCTCTTCGAGTGCTTTGGAAACTTGTGTGTTGTGTGCAGCAATGTGCAAGTAGTCACATATTAGATATCGCCCCCCCCTCCCAAACTGCTACCCCTGCCCCCGACATTTGAGAAACCCCCATCCACCACCTATCCTCCACCACTGTCCCACCTCCGGCGTTCTGACCTGATAATAGCCTCCTGCAGAGTTTCAGTGTTACAGAAATGCGAGTGAAGAAGTGAAGCGGCTCTCACAAAAGGACGCTCGTGGGCTGCTCCGGGTCGCCCAGACAAGTTGGCTACAGAAGTACAAGATACAGGATAATCAGTACCTGGAAACATGCTATGCAAAACAAACACTGACCACAAGGCTGGTTAGTCCCTAAAATCCAACACTTCAAATTGTATCAATACTGTAATATTGTCCAGAAATAGTGTATGTGTATATATTTAGATTTAATAGTGCAATTCATCTTCTTCCGCTTTTCCCGTTAGGGTTACAGGTGTCTGGAGCCTATCCCAGTATCTACAGTATGTGCCTTAGACAGGGTACACCCTGAACAAATGTGAGTTAGTTGCAGGCCTGACACTGAGACATTCACAGATAGACTACCATTTACTCCCATTTATTCACTAGGGACACTTTAGGTTGACAAATTCTCCTAACACATGCATGTCTTCGGGTGGTGGGAGGAACCTGGAGTACCCGGAGAGAACCCACACTAAAATGGGGAGGACATGCAAAAGCCACCTAGAGAGATCGTAGCTGGCACAATCTCCTTACTACTACCCCCAATGTAAATACTTACTCTAGCAGAAAAGTGAAAGCTTGTAAATAAAAGCTTTAGAAAGAAACGATACAAAGCAAAGAGAAAGAAAAAAGACCAGATGAAGTGTATAATCTGTGGGTATTATTATAGGTGCTTTACATGTCAGTGTGCTCTGTATGCAGTCGAAATGGCCAAAAACATAGGGTCCCTGAGCGCCTGGGGGTCCCGGGGTGATGCTCCTCAGATGAGCCTCGAGTCCATTGAGCGCTGCCAAGCTGCTGTGATACTGGATTTAAACCACAAAGACAGAGCAGAATGACATACAAAAGAATACATCAGCATGACAAAGATTAATTAGTGCACCCATCTAGTTATAGAGTGGAAGGACCTGACTTGAATTAATACCAACTGTGTTTGAAGCCCAGGTTACACTTGAGCTTTGGGCTAAATTAAATTCACATTGTAATGGGCCCTGGTCGGTGGATTACACTGGGAGATATTGTGATGTATGACATTAACTTCACAACAAAGCTTCTTTTTGTTATACTTTGTCATTTTGCCAAAAAAGAGCTCACTAAAGGTTTATGCTGACACAGGGCTGTAGCACTTGAGACCAGTCTTAAGACTAATCTCTTGAACACATTCACTTGTCTTGGTTTTGTCAAGCACTCTCAAGCACATGTAACTGGAAATGGCAGGACGTTGAACTTCTAAAACTTTAATGCATTTTCTTAGTTTTAATTTGATTGTAGCATGCAAAGTGTCACTTTAACTAGACGTAGGCTGTCGTAAACGACAGCAAATGTATATCGGCGGAACGCCCCATGCGTCTGCGTCAACTGCTATAACACCGACTGCCTTATGGCGGAGGAGGTGGTGGAAGTGTGGC
>JAVQKG010039601.1:0-10080 GCA_036025885.1 Hypseleotris bucephala
TTCTATGGTTTTTATAAAGTGGATAAAATTAACTTTCCAAAGTTTACATACAATTTACCACTTGCCTATTTATTAGTCACTGTAGCTTACCTTATTCTGAGCCTCATCTGGATTGTTAAAAGGTAATAAAATAAAAAAAAAAATCATCTTCATTTTTTTTACACATTTCTTCCATGTTTTGTTGTTAGGTTTAACAAATAACATTAACTGTGAATCTTATTACCCAAAGATCTGCCACAGGATTCAAACGTAACCTAGTTCAAGACGAGGACCGATTTCAGAGTTTTTGCAACAAGATCTTTGCTGGGTGGGACTTCTGTATTACAAATGAAAATGCTGCAAAGCTGAAGAGAAGCAGTCTGCTTTATGAGCTCAGGGTAAATCAAACATTGCTGTATTGTCATTTAAGTTCAAAGAGTCTACACCTGTAGGTAGTTACTCATGTACAGTATGCATCATTGTTTTCTATGGTTGTTTCTGCAGACAGACCTGGAGGAGGAGAGGATCAAACAAAAAATAGCAGACCGCACTCGAAAAGAGCGATGCCGAATTTACATCATACGCCTCATACTCAACCTATTTGTTATTGGTGTACTTGCAGCCTGCTTTTACAGCATTTATGTGGCCACCATTTTTTCTCAGAAAGCCCAAATGGATAATCAAAAGGTACTTGGATGTTAATCAAACTTTAATGACGTTGTATTTTAATTTGTTCTAAAAATCTAAATGTTGATTTTGAACAGGAAAACTTTATTGTTGACCTCATTCATGAGTATCTGCCATCAATTGTCATTACATTGGCCAACTTCATCACACCCCTCCTTTTCTCTATAATCATCAACTTTGAGGACTACTCACCTGCTTTTGAGATCCGCTTCACTCTTATGAGGTACTGTTTCAAAGTTTGGCATTAAAAAAAAAAATACTTTTATAATTTCAGTCAGTAAATTGACCAAGTTGACATTGCCTTTGTTGACAGGTGTGTCTTTATGCGTTTGACCAGCATTGGAGTTTTGCTTTTCTCTCTATGGTCTCAGATCACAACATGTAATGAGGATCCTTGCATTTGCGGCTACAACCATGTCCTTTATACTGTAAGCTATTTAGTAGCAGATTTTTTTTTTGTGTGTTATGAGAACATGTCTGTATAATCTATGTCTGTGTCTAGTGTTGGGAGACTCGTGTAGGACAGGAGATGTACAAACTCGCCATATTTGACTTCATCATCATTTTTGCTGTTACCATCTTTGTCGAGTTTCCCAGAAAGTAAATCCACATTTGCAGAGATTTGCAAAATTGTAATCTTAATGGAAACTTATGGTCACTACTTTTTGATTTTATCTAGGCTTATAGTGCAGAACTGTGAGTGTGGACTTGCAAAGTGGTGGGGGCAGCAGGAGTTTGCAATCCCTCAAAATGTATTAGAAATAGTTTATGGTCAGACCATCTGTTGGATCGGCACTTTCTACTGCCCGATACTGCCTGCGATCTGCACCATAAAATACTTCTTCATTTTCTACATCAAAAAGGTAAATCTGCATTGCACAACTCGCATGACTTGACACAACTCTTACCTTTTAATTATATTATGATTATTAATGCACATTGAATCATAGAAATGAAATGTTCAATTTTTAATCTGTCAGGTTTCATTGATGAACAATTGTCGTCCGGCCACTCGTCCTTTTAGAGCTTCAAGTTCCAACTTCTTTTTCCTTGGAGTTCTGCTAATAGGCCTTGTTTTGGCTTGTCTTCCTGTCATTGTTAGTGTTGCACAGTAAGTAATAAAATCCAGATATAAATAATGAGAACTTTGTATGTATTAATTATAAATTTGAAAAATGTTTTACAGGATAAACTGTTCACAAGCATGCGGGCCTTTTGTTAGTTATAACACATCCTGGGAAGTGCTTCCACACACAGTATCACAGCTACCCAGTGAAGTCCAAACTCTGCTGTATGCACTGTCATCAGAGGCATTTGCTGTCTGTCTATTTGTATTTACTTGGTAGGTTTTCAATAGAGAATATGAACAATTAAGAATATGAAGGTAAACCTCAACTAAATAATCTAATGTTGTCTACATTTTCTTTACAGTTTGGCAATGTTCTATGTAATTGCACTGGCTGGAGCATACAAGAAAGTGATTAATCAGCTAAGAGACCAGTTAGCAATGGTATGTTAAAACAAAGGATTGTAGTGTATGGCCATCAGCTCATTTATTCATCAATTTATTTTTTACCTTTCAGGAGGGAAGAGACAAGAATTTCCTGATTCAGAAGCTATGCCAGGCTCAGAGGCCCTCACCGATCAAATCACCAGGAGCCAGTTCTCAGACCCGCGTGTGCAGGAGTCCCAGCTACCACACCAGCTTCGCTAATAACTTCAGTGAAGGAGTTTTCCTGGCACACTCCCCTCCAGACTCCTCCACACATGTGTAGGACAAAGGGAATCTTTTCTTACAGTATATGTTCTACGTACGGGAGAAAACAAGCATAAGTCCTGTGATGACAGGCAGCTAAATGTTTTATTTCTGTATTTTAAACCAAAATAATAGTATCCAGTTTGACATGATGTGTTTTTCAGACTTGGTCATATTTTCCTTCTGAGAAGGATTTCAGTTGCTACTGACATGAATAAGAACTATTTCTGTGCACTTTTCTGTATGTTGACACTACATCCTGTGGCTTTATGCATACGCTCATGTTTAAAAAAAATAGTTTTAACTGTTACATCTCCAGTATTGCATGTACCATATCATTTTCAATCATTACATACTAAGACTTTGTGGGTGTATTATATTTTTGTGAAAGTTGAATTTTAATCTTCTTTTTTTTTTACATTACAGTGGATACTTTTAACTTTGGGCTGTCTGAGCAAAATAAACGCACATAATAATTTGACAGAGTTTGAAATAAGTCATTTTTACATAGTACAAATATCACCCTCCTCCTCTGTAGGTGTCGCTGCTCTTCCGCGATCTAGTTGCTCGATGACAGCTGGTACGGAACCGGAGGCAGCGTGCGGTGGTTCGGCAGGGACTAGTCAGCCAAAATGTTGAGAATTACAATCCGTGCAGATTTAGGGTCGATTTGGATTTTATTTGGCATAATATATTCCCAGCTTTCAACTGTAACCTCAGATGACATCGTGGTAGCGTGCGGTGGATTTGTGAAGTCCGACGTAGAGATAAATTACTCCCTGATCGAGGTGAGCTAGCAGCTAGCACAGACCTCCTCCTCCTGAAAGCTTACGCCCGACAAATTAATGAATGACAGCCTGGAAAGTAGTAGTTTTTAATTACCAGAGCCTATCTCAGTATTAAAAAAAAGATGAGTAAACTCTTCATTTCCCCATTTGGATTAATATTTAGATAATTTGAAAAAAACTGCGGAAAAGTAAGATAAGACTTTATAACTAAATAGCCGTGAAAGAGTTTTAATGTGAGGCGTCGCCATGAGGTGGGACACACCAGTACTGGTCCCTCCTCATTCACAGGATATTTGGGATTAGACAGTTGGTCAATTAGTGAAATTAAAGTAAAGAGACAAATCTATGTTGATCTTGAAATCTGTGAACTGTCCTAGCTCTGATCACCCTGGGTATTCAGATATAATTCTTTTGTGTAGTAAAACATAAATATCTATTTTCTTTTTCACAGATAAAACTATACACCAAACAAGGTTCCTTGAAATATCAAACAGATTGTGCTCCTATCAATGGTTACTTCATGATCCCGCTCTATGACAAGGTATAATTTATTTATGATTAATTAAACCGTTATTAAAATTAGACCATTTAAACCCACAAATATAACCTGTGTTTTGTCACAGGGAGATTTTGTTTTGAAGATTGAACCTCCTCTTGGCTGGAGCTTTGGTAAGGTCCCAGCACTGTGTGTCGACATTATATATTAGTTATTATCATGTGATTCTTTGTTGTTTGAGAATGAAATGTTTTTTCATTCAGAGCCTACCACTGTTGACCTCCATGTTGATGGGGTGAATGACATTTGTACCAAAGAAGAAGACATCAACTTTGTTTTTACAGGTTTCTCTGTGTCAGGAACGGTGAGCTGCTGTGTTAATTGATTATTTTGAATAATTGTTCTTGGCCACCAATCTAAGCAATTGAGATTAGCGACAATATGATACTTAATAAACACTGTTTATTACAGTTTTAAAAAGCCCTAAAATGCTGTAATTTCAAGAGTAAATTTATTGTAGGCTAAAACATCCTGTGGGACAATATCATATGAACTTTATACTATTATAAATGATCTGTTCATAATAAAGTCATTATTAATGACATAAATAAAGGGCATTGAGGTGCAGATTATTTATTTTCTCTTACTTTGCCCAGGTTCTGAGTAAGGGTCATCTCTTGGGCCCAGCAGGTGTAGAGGTCACACTGTCCCGAGCAGGGACAGGGGACAAGCTTCAGAGTGTGGGAACACAGCCTGGAGGAAAGTAAGTGCACACACATTTGTGCAGTGGTATGTCTTGACTTTCCTTTAAACTGTTGTTTTATTTGTGTCCATACAGATACACATTTTTCAAAGTACTCCCAGGAACCTATGACATTACAGCTTCACATCCATCCTGGACTCTTGAGCAGGTAGGTTTTTATTTGTGGATTATGAAGATTTTTTGAATGTGGGCGTCATCAACAGTTTTGCTATCCTATTTATAATTTATTTCCTATTTATTTGTTCCCAACCTCACCCTCATTTTTTGATTGCGTGTAATCAGTTCATAAAACCATTTTATTAAAAGGATTAAGTATAGAAACATCTCATGGGCCATTTTTATTCTCTGCTTAAATTAATTGTCATTCATCTCCTTAACTCAGAAAAAGTCCATTGTCAGTTAGCAGTCACTAATTATGCCCAGCAGTAATCAAACTGTGTCTGACAAGGCCATTTTTGCCCCCCAGTGTGGTGCCAACAATGACCTTTGCTGCTGTTTTGTAGAGTACTACATCAGTGCACGTGTCCAATGCCAATGCACCAGCCGCCGCCCCTCTGGTGGTGGGAGGTTACGATGTCTCGGGGGAGGTCCGCAGTGATGGAGAGCCCATGAAAGAGGTCACCTTCCTACTATATTCAGCCACAGTCAAGAAAGAGGTACTTGATTTTTTTAGCAACACTGAGCTGAGCATCCAAATATACTGTCATTCTGCTCACAATCAAACACTTATCTTTACCTTTATTGTAATTATTATTTTTGAACCATGTCTAGGACATAAGTGGCTGTAACACATCACCAGTGGAAGGTGCTGACTCTGGGGACAGCTCTCTGGTTTATCTGTGCAGCGCTTTGTCAAAGGAAGATGGCACCTTCTCTTTTTCCTCTTTGGCTAGCGGAGACTACACTGTGGTATGCTGCCTTAGAAGTGTTGAATATGTGAAATCCTTTTTATGTAAATGTAATAATTTTTTTGTTGTGTCCTGTCTTTAAGGTGCCTTTCTACAGAGGAGAAAGGATTACTTTTGATGTTGCTCCTTCTAGACTGAATTTTAAGGTGGAGCACAACAGTTTGAAGCTTGAGGTAAACAGAAAACCTAATTATCTGTACTATTTTTAATTCTGTGGTCTTTTGTCACTTTAAATGCCTTATGTTTTTAAAAGCCTATCTTTCGGGTCATGGGTTTCTCTGTGACTGGAAGAGTTTTGAACAGTGTCGCTGGAGAGGGCGTACCAGATGCTACAGTGTCCCTCAACAACCAAATCAAAGGTCGCTATTTTTTTTCAAAATGCATAAAGTATTTATCATTTTAAAAAACACTAAGTTTGCGTTTGTGATTGTGTGTTTTCAGTCATGACAAAGGATGATGGTTCTTTTCGACTGGAAAACATGACTGCTGGTACTTACACTATCCGCGTCAATAAGGAGCTTATGTTTTTTGAGCCAATCACAGTAAAGATCGCCCCAAACACACCTCAACTTCCTGATATTATTACAGCAGGGTATTTGTTTGTAATCTTCCACCACTTAAACCAAGCACATTTTATATAGTACCTCTAAACTACTGCCCTTTCTTTACTTCAGATTTAGCGTTTGTGGACAGATCTCCATCAGTCGTTTGCCTGAGGGCATGAAGCAGCAAGGTCGCTATAAGGTCACTTTAACACAGCTTGGTCAGGACAGAACGGGCAGCCGCACTATTGACTCTGATCCTCAGGGGGGCTTCTGCTTTCAGACCAAACCTGGAGACTACAGCGTTCATGTAAGAGCTATCATGTTAATATTCATAATAATAAAAAAAAATGTCAACAATCTTTTGAAGACAGAACATAACTTGACTGACAACATTTAAAGATTTTATAACATTGCTTCTGTTCTCCCAGGTGTCTCTCCCCGAAGCAGAGGTGAAAGCGGGTCTGGCGCTGCAGCCTCAAGCCCTGGAGGTGTCCCTGGTGGACCGACCCCTCACAGACCTGCTTTTCACACAGTTCATGGCTTCTGTTTCTGGAAAGGTCTACTGCCTAGGTATTATTACTTGTTTGGAAGACTAAGGAAACCACATTATCTTGTCTAATGTGCTATATGGTATTTCTGGTACATTGTTATTTTTTTAATATCTTTCGCATGATCTTTAGCATCCTGTGATGACCTTGCCGTAACACTCCAGCCCATTAGTCGTCAGGGCGAGAGGCGAAGTGTGGCTCTTTCTGGCAGCAGTGACATCCTCAGTTTCTCCTTTGACAACATCTTACCTGGAAAATATAAAGGTTGGAAATTATCAATAGCATATTTGGACATTATCGGGATAATATATTTTCCTGTGCAACAAAGAAGACTTAGTGAAGTTTGAGGTTTAAATTATTTTCATGATTTTGCACTGTAATTGGAGGAAGTTTTGAGGAAGAACACATTGTTTATCCACCATGTAAAAGCCTTCTGTTGCTTCATTTATCTGACTAAACAGTTCAATGCACACAGCCTGTTGTGTGAGTTTGACTTGTATGTTCTAAAATGTTTGTAAAGATTCTAAAAGTTGCACAGTTTCTAGTTTTTTTTTTATATTTAAAGAGGCTTTTGCGATTAATTTATTTTATTTGTTTATTCATTTCTAAAACAGTGGGTATTTCTCATGAGGAATGGTGCTGGAAACACAAGTCGATAGAGGTGGAGGTTTTGGACTCGGACGTGTTGGGAGTGGAGTTCAGACAGATTGGTTACATCCTGCGCTGCTCTCTCTCACATGCCATCACTCTGGTTAGCATCAGTCATCTTACAATATTTGGCTAGTGTCTGTTTCATAAATTATTAATGAATGGATGTATTAGACTTTTATAATACAACATTTTTTTTTTAAAGATACAGTGTCACCTAAACCTAATGAAATATTATGTTAAACTTGATAAGAAATTGTTCATTCATTTTGCAGGAATTTTTCCAAGACGGTACTAAACCTGAGAACGTGGGTGTATACAACCTCTCTAAAGGAGTCAACCGCTTCTGCCTCTCTAAGCCTGGTAAGGTTCATTTCCCTGACCTCTAATTAGACAAACATGGTGGGAATTTGCATACAGAGGGAAAGGATAATGCAAGTGTACCAACTGTTCCCTTGTGCATAGTTACAGAACAGCATTTGAGCCTAAAGGTCTGTGTCAGGCTTGCCTAAATATAAAACTGGAGCAAAGTAATTAATCAACTGAAAATGTCTTGTCCAGGTGTTTACAAAGTCACCCCTCGCTCGTGCCACCAGTTTGAGCAGGACTTCTATACATATGATACGTAAGTATGAGCTAATGCCGGATTCAGTGACCTGCAGCTATGTTTTTCTCTTTGTAATTAACCAATGTAATATTTGGTTATGTGTGCCCTACAGCTCAGCACCCAGCATCCTCACTCTCACAGCAGTGCGCCATCACATGACCGGCCTCATTACTACAGACAAGATTATGGATGTCACAGTCACTATCAAGTAAGTACCAACTAAAATGTGTTATATTTACAGGGGTTGAGATAAGGGTGTGCCTATAAAACATCATATTGTCATATGAAGTTTTGACAATTTGCTAATCTTTGAAGATTGTTGAATTGTGCTACAGTGTATTCATTTATGCTCTCCTCCCTATTTTTACTGTAACAATGTATATTGAATTTGTAGTTAAACATTTATAAAGACACTGGTGGCCATAGTCATCTGTATAAGACCCAAAATACAAAATCAGCTAAAATTGATAACATCTAGTCCCATCTAGTGTAGTCATAGTGTAGTTCTGGTTTAGACTTGGGTCTAAGAATAGTGGTCAATACATATGACAAGTCATGTAAATATAATCTAACCCTCAGGCCTAATACATTATTTTGTTGTAAATGTTGTTTCTATTTTGTCAGGTCGTCAATTGAGAGTGAGCCAGCCCTGGTCCTTGGTCCACTGCGCAGTCTGGAGGAGCAGAGACAGGAGCAACAGCTTCAGGAAATTCAGTTACGCCGCCAGGAACGAGAGCGCCGAGCGGCTGAGGAGGAGGGAGGAGCAGATGACAGTCCTCCAATACAAGAGAAGGCAGATGAACTAACAGGCCCCTTCCACTATGAGTTCTCATACTGGGCTAGGTTAGTGCCATGTTTACATACAATCAGTAACTCTTACCATAGAAACCTTACACACAGTTATTATTACACCTCAATTTACCACACTGTTTTGCTGTACAGGGCTGGAGAGAAAATCACAGTGACTCCATCTTCAAAAGAGTTACTATTCTACCCTCCAGAAGTTGAAGCCACTATAATTGGGGGTAAGGCCAAATATTTTTTATGTTTTATAGTTTGTTAGTGCTCTTCTTTCCCAGCAAGGAGATTGTGGGTTCAATCTTTGGGCTGGCCGAGTCTGTACGTCCACACTGTGTTACCATGGATTCTCTTCAGGAACTCCAGCATATGTTAGGAGAATTGGCCAATCAAGTAAATTGTCCCAAGTGAAAGAATGTAAGAGTGAATGGTTGTTTACTGGCCATTGTCCAGTTTGTACCACGCCTAAGGCCCATAGTCACTGGGATTATTATTATTTTTTTTATAATATTGTTCCAGAGTCATGCCCAGGTCGTCTGGTGGACATCACAGGTCGGGCAGGTCTCTTCCTGGAGGGCAAGGTGTCACCAGAACTACAGGGGGTCGAGATTTCAATCACCGAAAGAGGAGCCACAACACCTCTTATTACTGTGGCTACCAATGAGATGGGAGCATACAGGTAAGTTTTTTGATTTAGAGCTACTTCCGAATAGGGATGCACAGGGTATTGGCTCAACATTGGTATCAGACAATATTCATAAGGTTGACTAATATTTGTATCAGTCCATATGTTATTCAAAGAGGAATATTTTCAGGTATTCAGGTGTAGAAATGGCCAGTGAAAAAAGCCAATTCAATACGTCTCATTTTGTCATCATTATTTTATGTGAAAACTTTGAACATCAGCATAGATATTGGTCAAATAGGTAATTGAAATAACTGGCCAAGGGATTTCATGTAGGTGCATCACTACATAACATTTTTTTTAAACCCAATATCAACCTTAAAAATGCTTTAATAATAACATCTTTGTCTAGTGTTGGACCGCTGCACAGTGACCGGCAGTATGACATTTCTGCTAATAAGGAGGGTTTTGTCCTGAGTCCTGTGGAGGGAACCCAGGGAGACTTTAAGGCGTTTGCACTGGCTGGAGTCACTTTTAAGGTACAGCTTTTTTTCAATACAACACACGCACCATAGTAATTATTATAATCAGCATCCTTTTTATAATTTTAACTGATGATGCTTTTATTTCCTCTTGACTGTCATCATCATCTTTTGTTTGCATGTCTGATTTGTGATTGTACTAATTTGAGATGACATGATAAAACTTGTTAGCACATTTCATGTATTTTTTACAAAACCTAATTGAAGTAAAAGTGTCTTTAATGATAGATTGTTATTGTTCGCTCTGTCATCAGCATCTTTTTTTGTGCTGCTTTTGTTAAGTGTGTTCGTAATTATCTGCAGCACTCACAATATCCTGACACCAACCATCAATGTTTTGTATTTCCTTTGAGCACATGTATTGATTAAGGAGTAAAGCTTTTTTTGTGT
>JAVQKG010039627.1:0-15044 GCA_036025885.1 Hypseleotris bucephala
CATGTATATTCATTGTCAGGGGACATGTATTTTCATTGTCAGGGGACATGTATTTTCTTCCTCCCATTCTACCATCAGTAATTGTAATCTTTCGTTTTTTGTTGCTAAATCAGGTGAAAATGTCTTCCTAAAGGCCGAGGCAATATTTCATCCAGGATATGCACAGTACTGTAATATGATTTAAAATATAGAATATTACACTACTAAATACATCCCAGTGATATCAGAGCACAGGAAAAGGGAAATGTGAATGAACTTCCTGCTGCGTGAAAGCTCTGACCCTTGAGTCCTCCTCAGCAGGCGGTCTCATAGAAACCTGGAGCCATCACCAGGAAGACCACAGCTGGGCTTTGACTCTGCCACAGATAAACTTTCAACCACATTACCAGATGGCACCAGGACAGAGAAGGACAGACTAACTAACTAACTAACAGGTGGAGCGCAGACGTTTACTCAGGTAACATAAACACATCCGAAAAACAAGCGGACAGGGGGACAGGGAGACAGGAGGACAGGGGGAAGACACTGCACTGGGGAAGAAGCACAGTAGTGGGAGAGGAAGAAAAACAAGTTTGCGTTGGAGGAAACAGAAGGAGAGAGGAAAACACAGATAGGAAGAAGAAGAGCCTCTGTGGGGGTAGAGCTTTAGAGGAAAACTGGGCAAAACAACAAACTGTGTATGCAACAGTGAGAAAAATAGGATCTCTAGGTTCAACTTAACTTTCTATCATGTTATATTACCAAAGAGTACCCGGTTGTTTTACTCACGTAAGTTAAAGTAAGCACAACCACGTGTGCTGCTAACAGTCATGTAGGTCTCACTGTCAAATGACATCTTATGCTGATGGAATGAAGTGGGTGTGCCAGGAAGGTAAGAGGGCCTTAAAGATTATAAAATGTAAAATTTTAAGCAAAAATTACTCTAGCTTGCAAGAAGTACAAGACATCACACAAAGGTGATATTAGCTGTTGTTTTTGCAAACAAAAGGGCAAGCTTAATTGTACATTCTTGTGGTAGCCTACATACATCAAACTCTCCTTTAGCAATACAGAGCAGAGATGCCAAAATGAAGAGAGTTAGTTGTCCTCATAATGAGCTGGAAACTTAATGTGTGCTGTATGGAGGACTTCACGGTTGAAAACTGACAATATATAAAGGATTATGGAGGTCTGACCCTAAGGTATTCTTCCTCTCTCTGTCCCAGGCTCGTATAACAGAGAGAGGCAGCTTAAGTAAAACTCAATGAAAGACAGACATAAAAAAGACATTTAAGCCCCAGGGGTTATCCTCAATATTGATATGTCCTACTGTTTTCAGGGCTCGGCCTAAAGCAGATTAACTCTTCTATAGCCGCGTCCAGGCTTTGAAGTCACTACCTCACCTCCCAGCCTGTGGACCGCTCATTAACTGCCATTAATGGCAGTAAAGTAAAAGGGCTACCACCATATTTACAGACAAGGAGGAAGAATGTCCAGAAAAGGTTCATCCTGCTGTTTATAAGGAAGGACTCGGGGCAATGAGAGGAAAAGGGTGGTTATATAAAATATACTATGTATTATCATGTTGTGTGTTGAGTGATGAATAGTTGATATTAAACGCATAATAATTAATCTTTTGCTTTTTACCCATAAGGGTCTTGACTGACTGAAGTCTGTACTAGTAAGTGTGCCTTTGACGGGTACCCACGAAGAGTCGCCACAAAGACACACATGACACATTGACCAGTTTCCATACATGCCTTTAAATGGTGGCAAGAAGACAAGGTACCCCAAGACTAGTATTTTCTAAACTGACATGCAGATGCACAAGTCGGAATCCACAAAGAGATCTGTAGCTTGAGGGCTGTAACCTTCTGAGGAATCTAGGGTCAGAGTTCAAGCCAGCACCCATACGTTGATCTTTGAGAGGCCACTACAGACAGTGGGTTTCCCTGACAACAACGACAACGACAGCAACGACAACGACAACAACAGCAACAACGACAACGACTACAGCAACAACAGCGACAACAGCGACAAGAATGTGCCAACACAACATTGCCCCTATGTCAAACAAAAGGGTCAGAAGTGCTGCCTTGTATTTCCTTACACATGGACTAGTGGCTCTCATGTCTGTGAATAGAAACAGCAATGTATGGAAAATGAGGAAATCCAGATCTAGATAAGTAAGTTGTCTGGCTTTACAGTAGAGACACAGGCACACAATAGCACCAGCTGGAGGTGTATGTTATGTTGGCCGTGTCATACAAACTTTACTAATGTCACTTCCTTGTTAACAACAATCGGTGTGCATAGCATTTCTGACCACTACATCAGTAAACTCCGCCCTTGAAATTCAATGCAGTCAGTGAGAGACCAGGCTAATATCTTTGTATGGAAAAAGTAAAAAGCTGGCCAGGCTAAGCAAAAACATGGTAACATACACGAAGCAAAAACCAATGCCCATAAACAGACTGATTTGACCTCTGTTAGTGTTGGTGCTTTACAAGTTCTAAAAGCAATACTAAGTTTGTGTTCACACAACTATAATAATTATTATGCAGAAATAGTCGTAAATCATTTGTATAAGTGGGTTTTTCTATGTCAGTGCTAGGGTCTGCTTATGATTAAAAAAACGATGCATTCTTGTTGCCCCAAATGTTAAGAATTAATGGAAAGCAGTGCCTTTGCAGACCACATGCCAATCAGCAGTCCTAGATAATCCTGTCATTAAGGCTAAGACTGGGCCGCACGTGAGCCTACTGTAAAAGGCAGACATATAAAACCCTAAAATGGAATCAAATGTGCATAAAACTGCAGAACCCCAAATATAAACTCCTCTGGACTTTTGAAGATGGGGACATTCAGTTTTATTCTCTGTCACTTTTGCCATAATACAGCACAAAGTCCAAGACATTGTGGCGGTACTGACGTTACCCTGGAATAGATTTGGAACTATTTCACTCCTGTTAGACCTGACGTCGGCCAAGTTAGCCAGTAGCCAAGGTGTCTGGGCAAAACTGTGCCAACTTCAGTTTGGCCTGGTTTATAAAGTAGCCGCTCAAAGGGCTAACCTGGCTGGATTCTCACCACACAGAAAGCATCTTATTGGAAAACAAACTATCACATAAAAAGCATAAAAATGGTCAGTCTTCAAACTTTTTTCCACAAACCAGACAATCAGGCAAGCTAGAGCAGACAGCCAGCAAAGTAGAAACGTTCACCATTTTTTGGATAAATTAAATGGTACATTGGACACAGAAGGTAGGGGTTGGCAATATGGCGATAAAAAACTATTCGTCATATGAAGTTATAAAGATCGAGCTAATCTAGGAAAATCATTGAATCGTGATAAAGTGCATTCATTTATGCTCTGCTCTTACTGTAACAATGCCAGCGTTCATATTTATAACAAAGGAAAATAAATAGTATTAGTATTATCATGAACACCGATTGGGTGTACATTGAGTTTGTAGTTGAAAACTATTTTATGAAGACACTGATAGCAGTAGTCTTCTGTATTAGACAAAGACAAATCAGTTAACTAAAATCATGATAAAACTGAAACCATGAACTTGGCTTATTGGCTATTTCTGCCATATCGCCCAACCCTAGCAGAAGGTTTGACTATTGGTCAGCGCCTCCTGAATTAGGAGGGGCAAGGAAGGGGATAATATTGAACAAGATGTTTGGTGTTCACTCAAACATGCATAAATGGGGCAAGCCCAAACTCCAGGTGTGTTTTTGATCAGGGTACAACATTGTAATGTGGTAGTGAGCTTGATTTAGCATAACTATATGCCCATTAAGCTCTAGACAGTGGGGGGTAAAATTAGATTATGGACGGGGTCTTCATAGTGTTCTAAACTAATGGGAACCACTACAGCCTGTCTAAGTCTGATCAAAAAGTGGAGCGTTGCCAGTGTTTTCGGTGAGAGCCAATAAATCAGAGTCAGTCAGCATCAGCGCCAGTGCCAGCAGAGACAGAGCAGAGGAGATGGAGCTTGAGCCAGCAAATAAACAGAGCACCCCAAGCCCAAGGCCAGCATAATGACCATCATTAAACTCACTCCCAGTCAGTCTCCCACACAGAGGAGCCATCCACGCCAACATACCGATCGCACGCCGCCATTGGCAAAACATTTAGATTGGATTTACATGTAAAACAATGTGTCATCGGTGGGGGGCCCGGTGAGTTGTAGTTCCCTTTAACAACTTCTGTTTAAGAAGTCAGAGTCGATTCACAGTCGATTGCAGTAGACTTTGAATAAAACATTAAATAAAATGTATTTCATTTCATAGAGGTTTTGATTGTTTGAAGCGAAGAAAAAAAACTGTCTGTAAGATATGTCTGGCCACACACATATTAAATAAAATATCAGGTTTTTGTTACTGATGCTGAGTTGGATAATCTCATCACCTATTTCATTTCTAACTCAGTAATGCTCCCAGAAGTTAACAATGTAATGGAAAAACTCTGCAGGCTATTGTTAGACTCTCACGAGAACAGTTTGATCGGAATAATATGGCATTGTGCAAGGACTCCTGCTCCTGAACAATGCTCTAACTTGGATACATGCATTAGTTTGTGGGGAAAACAAGAGCTGAATTGTAGTGTATGAGCAAAACATTTTGATATCCAATCTAGGATATTTGAAATCAATAACTGCGATAAATTGCTAATATTGTGTTTACGTTTTTGTTTCTACATGGAGTAATACTCTTTAATGTTTTGTCATATGCCCTGTCCTATGTTATTTTGTCACCTTCAGAGAAAAATGACCTTTTTGTGCCCCCCTCGAATGATACAAATACCTCATTTCCTGTGGTTTGGCACTCAGGAGGTTCTAAGTTAGGACAGATGGGTGTCTGATTGAAATAACTGATCCAGATTCTGGATTAGTGGCTTCATAAAACACCCATTGTTTTAAAAGAGTAAAAGTGAAAATACAGTAAACTGGCTTTGGCATACTTATGACATACATCTTCCCGCCCATAGTCTTGGTTTAGAGGTAACAAAAAGTGAAGGGAGGATGGGCTGCAGCTGGTAAGGGCCTATAGTTCCTTTGCCTGCATACTCCCCACATGCAGACACTCAAACAAACAGCACCTAAATACACATTACATACATACTGTATGTTCATATAGCCCATCTGTCACCTCAACCTAAAACTCCAGGAGTGGGCCTACAGCAAATCTCTGCTCTATACCTTCCCCACTTAAACTAATAGACTCTGGGGAATTTGGGTCATGTTTTTCACTCATCATCTCCTCATGAGGGGTATGTAAAGACATATTTTATCCCCTCCAGTCCTTCTCATGAAAAGAAAGAGATTTGTGGTTCCTACACTGGGAGATCTTCATGCCTGTTAAGGTGCTGTTGGGAGAAAACAATGTGGTAGTATTCAGCAGCTTAATTTGGTATAAGGCGAGCACTGGCCTAGACCCAGAGAGCACAGCAGCTGAGAAGTTGCCAGGAAAGCAGAAAATGGAACGCCATTTGTTTATGAAACTTTCTCCAGATACAAATGTTTTGTGTTGCTCGTAAACCCAAACATAATTATAATATGAATGCTCCTTTTAATTAATTACTATCCTCTCCATTGTCTTTTCCCTAAAACAATAGTGGGAGGTGGTCTTACCCTCTGAGTGTCTCCTGGCCTCGCCGCCGAACCCGCTGCACCTCCCTCTGCTCGGTCGCCTCTGTGAAGCGACTCGCCTGGTACGCCCCAGTCCCTGTCTGCGAACTCGACACATCGACAGCACCCAGAAACACAGCTGCCCATCCCAGAAGCACCTGGGCTAGCATCATGGAACCCATTGCTCTGTTGGTCCTCCAACCCCGCCTCGCTCACAATCCTGGTGCAGCTAATCGACCCAGGCCACACTGGGGTTTAGACTTGGATCCACACCAAGTCCCTGGGTCTACTCCAGAGCAGGGCTAAACAGAACAAGAAAGAGTTAAATTATTAAAATACTTCCCTACAATAAACTTACATTGTCTTTTGGTAGGTAATAGACTCCTCTATTCTTCTAATAATGGTACCAAGAGAGAGAGAGCTTAATGATGTCTTATCCCTGAAAATCTAGAAAATATGTGTGCTCACTCAGTTTCAATCAGACATAAATTGCATGTTATAAAGTTTTTTCAGAGATTTAAAATCACAAAAATGGAAGTTACTTAACCTGGAGAACTCTGCACTGAGAGTATGAGGGGCCAGAGAACTGTCAACAAAGATCAATGACTTATCCAAATAAGAAAAGTGTAAGCCGTAAATGTTTATTATAAGATCCACATATTCAATTAACCTAACCCGGCTCAGTTAAACCTAAGCCTCTTAGAGTCTATTATATTGAAAAACACCCAAGTGGGCTGGATACGTGTGAGGTTTGTTTTCTTTGCTCTGTCTCATTATAAAGCCCAGGTTTAAGCAGGCCTTTAGTGATATAGCCTATAACCCGAAACTGAGAGTCTTCAGACTCACATGAACTGAAGGCCAAAGCATTAGCCCCATAGCCTTCTAACTAGGAATTATTTTAATGGAGGATGAAACATAGATGAGTTTACAGCACATATATATAAACCTCGAAAGTTGGCAAGGCTTGAGTGTGATAGACAAAAGTAATTGCTGTGAAGACAACACTGATAGTTAATGTGCCATTATTTAAATAGGCTACTTTCCTAAATTGTGCCATGAGCATTTCCAGTACATAGTATAAAGATGAAGACAAGCAAAGTAAAGCCAAAACACAAAAGTGAATAAGGATGGGATCAGTGAAACAAAAGAAAGACCTAAAAGCTAAAGAGTTGTTAAATATATCTGATTGAAACTTTTGTGTGCCAGGTATTGTGTCTACTGGTATAACAAATTTATTCCAATTAGTTACCTCAATTGGATTTGCAATTTCAATTTATAGGCTACAAATGAAAAAGACATTTGTGAAAGCCCTGAATTGCAAACTGAATGGTTTCTATTGGCCTAGTGTCCAGAGCGTGAAAACATTTTTTTCGCATTTTTCATACTCTCCAAAAACGTAGCATAAGATCATAAAAGTTGTCTGTCTGCAGAAGACGCAAACGCAGACTGCCCGGCTTTCTGTCTGCAACAAAACACGAACGAAATGTAATTTGAAACCGGTGTCTGTAACTTTAGCAGAAGCACATAGTTTTCCACAATTAGCACATTACTGCATCACCACAACTTTATGAATGAAGAAAATGCTGCATCAGCTCCAGCTCTCTGGAACAATTCAGTCTCATGTTTTATGCCGGGAAAGTTTACACAGTGTAGCCTACCGACGACGTTCAAAATAGGCGATTAATCGTAATGTGATTGCAAATATTGTTTTTTAGTTTGTAAGTAAAAACACTGTCCAAACTGAGCCATGCAGCGCTTCTGCATGATTCAAAATATTAATCACTGTACTTTAGAATCGACAGAATACAAAGTCATCATCAAAGTTGGCTAATTGATGAGTGGAAAAGAGCGGTAACAATACCTTGCAGCAATTGAAGTCCCTCGGCGTCAAGATATGCGCCCCACGATAGAAAATTGAACTGTAGGCTTGTGAGAAAAGAGAAAAGTTGGGGAATTGCCCTGTTTGTGCGAGGGGAGGGGACACGCGTAGAGACAGAGAGGGGGTAGTAACGGACTGCAGGACAAACCCACATTCCTGAAGACTCCTCGAGTTGTTCCTACAGGGGCCAAGGCTTCACCGGGCTGGCTCCACACGAGGGCCGGCTCACAACAGTCCGCCAACAGCCTCCCTCCTGCCGGCGACCCGCTGATCTGATAACAGGCACAAAGCCAGCTCTCTCAGCGGAGAAATTAGCACCAGGCTGTGAGAAGTGGCCAACAATGGGCGCATGAACACATCTGTATTGAGAAGGTGAAGAAACCATCATGAATCACACCTAAGAGAAAGTCTATCTAAAATGCATTATATGTGGGACTTCATTGATTGAGTAGCCTAGATAATATGCTAAATTAAATTAATTATCAGTGCTGTCCTTTGTAAGGGTATCTGGCTATTGTCCCCCCATTGTCAACTCAAACATACAGTAAATGTGTCAGAAAAGAGCTTCCAGTGCAAAACACTTGCCACCTGATTTATTAATACAATCCCACAACAAAAAAGTTCAAAAGAAAGAATAAAATTTGCCTAAAGATGACCCTACTCTATAGACCAGTCCATATGGGCACACAGTCACCGTACAATATCCTTTCTCTGTCATTTTGTTCTAGACACTTGTGATTGACACACCCTTGTGCTCTGTTGCTGATAGGAAGTTACCTTTGGAGAGTGGTCGTCAGCATGGGTGGTATATGAGTGAGGACAGCTGTGCACACCTCAGATCCCACTACCCACTGTGATATCACCTTCAACAAAACATGCTCTGCCAGCTTACGTTCTTGAGAAATTAAGTTGAAGTTCCCCTTTGAGACAAATGTCAACAGGTGACAGATCTAGAATTACTTTTCTTCTAAATAACAGAACATGATCAAATGCAGATGCACATACTGTAGTTGATAGTGGAAGCTTACGTTATACCTAAACAAGAATATAGTACCTATATAGAAATCATCAGCCCATAATGACCTTTCTTGAATGTTTACCAGGAAAAGACCTCTTGAATTGCATCCTTTGGCTTTCACACAAAGGCTCATAAATACTTAAATGCAATAGAGCATGACCTGACTTTGTTTCATTCAGTGGCCATTTGTGAACATTGTCTAAAAATAGAATCGGATTTTAGCATGTCTACATTCTTGGCCGGTCCCAGACAAACATTCTTTCATATATATATAACACACATGTCCACTACAACATGGCATTTTGTTCTAATGGGGAACATGCTGCCGAATGTTGTACTGCCTTCAAAATGCAGTCCAGACAAATAGATGATTTATAGTGTGTGCTGGGGGAACGCTCTCAGCCCCAAAGACCCTGAAAAGAGGCACAGGCCAAACAAAGCATTGCCCCCCACACTCTAGAAATTCAGGAATACAATGCTGC
Source organism: Hypseleotris bucephala (assembly GCA_036025885.1). NCBI lineage: Eukaryota > Metazoa > Chordata > Actinopteri > Gobiiformes > Eleotridae > Hypseleotris > Hypseleotris bucephala. Next base: position 8,998 of record JAVQKG010039627.1, read on the forward strand.
TATCCATATTTTCTTTCAGCTGTTTTGTTTTATTGTGCACATTTGTATGTACTTAAGATGTCTGTAGGATTTATTTAAGTTTAGGTCCAAATTTACCAAATATACCCAAAGATGCTTTACAGTTGCATTATTCATTTACTCAGCAATCACGCTGGTAGTGGTAAGGTACTTGTGTACTAGCCAAAAAATAATCACACAACCACAATCATTCATAGGCAGTTTGGGTTAAGTGTCTTGTCCCGGCACACAACGACAATGGTTGCAGGGCGAATGCTACGCTCCTCACCACTGCCTCCTTTAGCTCTTATTAACTCTGACTGTAGGTTTTAGGTAAGAATTTTATTTAGACGTGATTTAGACCTAATGAGCTGCTTTAGTAATGTTTTTTTATCTAAGTTTACACGTAGTTCTGTCTTGTCCTAGGCCTGCTTTAGTCCCTGTTTAGACCTGGTATGTAGCCTACTATTGCTTGGAGACACACTTGAATGCTCCTGTAACACACTTCTGGACTTACAGAAACAGTAACAAATTGACAATTACCATGTTAGCCAATTATGTCTCACTCGCCAAACGTCCCCATACATTCTATTTCATTTGTGGGGCATACTCCAGTAGTGTAAAGAGAGACAATTGTGTTTGCTATTGTTCAGCAAAGGAAATACATATTTATGGCTTGTGGATATTGTTGTGGTAAAGGTAATATTGTCCAGTCCAGAATACATAGCACACAAGTCCACTTTCAAACACAATGGGTCCTCTTTTAGTTCTCTTGGTTGAAAGATTGAAATTAGACATATGAGGATGGTTTGTCCTAATGGATTTGCCAAGCTCCACATCATGACATCCTCTTTTCACATCAAAGTTTACACACTCATTGTTTTAATTAAAATAGATCTCTGAAACAGAAGAAAGCATATGTAAACCAGTGAGGATATCTACTTTTTAACTTTTGTTGGATTCTTGAAATTAGGCCCAGTCTATGTTGAAACATCAAACCAGTAGAGACCACCAGGGCCATGGAGTTTGTCAATGCAACTCTAGACACGAGAGCCTTGTAGCACTAAATCACTTCCATGACACTTTCTTCCGAGTGAGAAAAAGACTGACTGCCAGAATTACTCATACTGTTCAATTGCCCACTGGGGTGAAATGGTGCACATGGGTCACAAAATCCAGAGACAGCTTTCAGGTTATAGCTATTTCAAATTCAGCCTTAACTAAACTTATATTTCAATTTATTTTAGCTGTAAATGTTTCCATTTTTGTGGTGTAACATACATATATAGATATAAAGTTCACCCAGTCTTTCACACACATTTGGTCTTGAGAAAGAGATTTTACATAGCCATAAAAACATATTTTAGCTACAACAACTCCAAGCCTTCCAAGAAGTAACATGATATTTGTGCACAAATGCTAGTTTTTTATGGGCACGTCTCAAAACATTTTACCATTTTTTGCCCCAGGTCTGAAGTAGGTTGTAGAAAATGAAATCACATAATCTTTCATACAAGACGTGTGTAGCTGATTTACATGAGTAGTCAAAAGAGTGTGAGGAAATAAATCATGCAGTTAACAATGTGAGGGGGAAAATTGACAAGCATACACAAAATATTTGAACTGGTCAAGTCAAAGTGCAGTACCTGATATTTTTACTGATTGCTTTCAAATCAAGGTTTCCAAATACGAAATACAACATAGGTTAAGCGTTTTAACCTAAAACTAAAGCCAGAAATTATGCTTGTTACATCCATCACTAAATTTCCACAGAACCTTAACTCTTATTCTGTTAGAATGGAAGGGGTTAAATTAAGGTCATGAGAAAATCAGAGTGTCTGTGGTTTTGTTTTTTGTGATCTGTGTGTATGGGTCAGGGGTGATGTCTGTCAGGTCTATTCCGATGATCCCAATAGTCAATCTTGTGGGTTGGGTTTGTGAATTGAATTTGAAATGTTCTTTTGGACTTGAACTTCCCTTTTGTTTTATAGTTGAGTACAGGTATGCCTTGCTTCACCCAAATGCCGAACAACCTGCTTCATCACAGCTGTGCAGTGATGCAGTGAGAGAGGAATGTACCACTTCAAAATATAGAGGACAAGTGAAGACAACAACCAATCACAATGTTCAGGGAATACAAATATGTGATCCCATAAAATCACACAGACATCCAGAGGATGTGATGATGGTAGTACCACATTTGAATAATGTTCTCAGAGTAGTTTTAATGCACCATATGTCTTACATCTACTTCCATATTAGTCGGAGGTAGCAACATTCTTTACTTTTTATGGTGGCTTTATCCATCTGTAATGTAAATTTGGATTATGCTGTGAGAAAGTGAAATGGTTTGAAAATTAGTTGGTATGATGACATGTAACTTTGTGTAAATGCAATTTATTATACTCATTTTAGTTCATTGTTCGGAAATACAATCATTTATTTATTATATGATGAGTACATTTTACTTCTACTAGAGTAATAATAAAACAAAGTAAGTAACAATACTCTTATTGAAGGACCCAGGTCTGATGATGAAGGGGGAAGCCTTCTGCTGTTTTGTGGGAAGCACTTGAGGAGGCAGCTTATTACACGTGATGTTACTCCCTAGAGGTACAGAATATGTTAACTGAGCCATGGCTAAATGGCTGTTAAAACATACAAGCTAATGTGTCTGACACTGCTCAAGTTTTAGGGGGAGTTCATGCTTATAGCCATCTTTTGTTGACCATGGCTTCCCGGATGGGAGAGTTTCGAAATTCCTTGTAACTGTGAATGACATCGACTGTAGAATAGAAAGAAATGAAAAAAAGCCAAACAAAGGAATGCAGCACGATTTCCAAGAGAGTGGAAAGAATCCTCCAACTCTTTCTAACAGTTTGCGGGGCTAATGGCTTTCAGATGTGCTCCGAGTTCTTTGTATTTTAAAAGAAGCATAAAACATTCCCTCTCCAAGGAATCCAAACAACGGTTGGAATTCACACACTTAAAATCCGCCCCAGAAGTGAGGCCGAAAAGTTTTATTTATTGTCTTATGCTTGTGTTGCAGATAATAATGTTGGTAATTGAAACATATGTATACTGTACGTTTGAGTTTTGGTAAAAGATCTGCGTATTATTGAAGCTTTGTGCTTTAGTGATGTTTTCTCTTTGGAAGTGCTTGTGCTGGTTGGTTGGGTGGGGGTGCAGCGCTGACTATTTCCTGTTCTAACCTTGGGGGAGCTGGATGAGGTGAGGTCATTCCTCCCTAAAACTGTTAAGTCCAGGGCTCAGGAGAAGGGGCACCGGCACAATATGGCCGCCGTAAAACATCTCAACTGCATTCGGTTTATCAACTTCATCAACTGTTCTTAGAAAAAATACACTTTATTATCGTCATATATATTTTTCTAGCGTTTTGAATTTATTAGATTAGCATTTTACATTCTAAAACTTAACAACTGAATATATTATCTATTTGGAAGGTGTTGATTTCTGTCTACTGAAAAAGATCATATTGTGCACCACTTAAGGCTCTTGTTCTCGCTGCTCCTTTGCCCACTTAATTTACCCTAATAATTATAATTATTTATAAAAAATACTTTTCACTAATGCACAGTTATAAGCATTACTTCCCCTTAAATGTGTAAGTAATATGAAAGAAGAGACGTATCATATTAAGTAGTTTGACTTGCTTTTGATTAGTATAAATCACTTTTAATAACTTCTCTGTAGCTCCACCTTATTGCACTTCACAGCAAGAGTTAAAAAGCCAAAGGTGAGCACATGAAGTCCAGGTCTTGTTGAGTGCCTCAGGGGAGTGGATTCAGAGGAAATGGGCACTGGTTATTTTATTTCATGCACCTAAATATTACAACTTTGATGTTTTTTTCCCCACTGTTAAAACATTTACACTTTAACTTGTCATAAAGATGTCATGTCCATTAGACTTACCGATAATTTCTCACCACTTAAATGCAGATGTAGAGTCCCATCTCGACTAGCCTAAATTTGAATGACAGAAATACTCAACAATACATAGGCCTATTACGCCTTTGTTTTTCGTGGCCACAATGTCCCTTATGACTCAGACTTTTCTTTGGCCATCCTATTTGAACATTATGTGGGTAATCTGTGGTTGGCCGGAGCATCCCAAACATTTCACAATGTTGTGATGAAGTACCTCTGTTTAACTTTTTGAGCTTTGCCCTGTACCCATCATTTACAACCCAAATGACTAATTTCCTGCTTTTAACCAAACCCCCAGAGAGCATTGCCTCATTTCAAAATTCTAACATACTGAAATAGCATCATAAACATGAAATAGTGGTTTCACAGCCAAAAGGAATGACCCAAATTAAAAGTGCTTTAAGTTCAGGCTAAATAATAATAAACATGTCATTCTTGTTATTAAAAAAATGTGACCTCACTCACAATGTAATGTTATGACTGTGAGACCCAGGGAGGCACCTGTGCATGGGACAGGTGTGAAAACATTTCACCCGTTTGCAATGGACGTCATTAAAAGGATGGCCAACCTGACCACCTTTTTCAACTTGTTAACAAACTGGATTTTGCAAGAGACCCTCTACCTGCCCTTTAAGGCAATTCTTACCTGACTTCTGGCATCAGCATGGCATTTCTGTCTATTTCAAGCAACCAGAACTCACTGTATATTTTTTATAATAATTCTTATTATATTATTTTTCCCCTTTAAACTCATGTGCAAAGATATAGATAGAGCGCCTGTGTGGCACCAACAACCATGCCACATTCAAAGTCACTTATACCCATTCTGATGCTTGCTTTGAGGTAACAAAATGGACAGTTGGGAACATGAATCTGAACTCATGCCCTTTTATTAACATAAACAAATCGCATTTTCCCTGCGACTGTGCCACATTTGTTTAGAGTCACAGCTCTATCCTGGCAAGACATGCACATGCTCCGGGGTCTATTAAAACCATGTATCAATGGACCACCCAGGCCCTTTTTACACAAACCAAAGAAAGACACAGAAGAGGGAGGGGTTGGGGCTAAAAGGAGCCTCAAGTGACAAAAGAAAAGATCTGAAGAAGTCTTGAGTCACTTTTCACACTCACAATTGCTAATGTACACAAATGGTCACGTCACATATGTTAGCTCCAACGCTCACCACAAAGCAGGGCCCAGTGGTCACCGCTCTGGTCTGTCTCAAGGTCACGTCTTGAGGACAGCAACCAGCGGTGTAAGTTAGTTATGTGAGTCCCCAGGTTTTCAGAATGAGCCCCCATTAATTAAAACACTTTATTGGGTCCATGTAATTAGCCTAATTTCAATGTGGTTTAGATTTTGATCCTGGTTTTAAACTGATCTAGACATTGTTTAGTCCTGGATTAGACTGTTGAGTCCTAGTGTAAAGTTCAGATTCTTAAACATCACGTCGGGGTCACCAAATTGAAGGGGTGAAGATTTCTCATAAACCTCGTTGAGTGAGTAAACATGTTGGGTTTAAAATATCTGAGTCCATAAATCGTTCAGAGGCGTAAATAAAAATCCAGATCAAACATTTATTCAGTTCACAAGTCCAAATCAACAATACAGGCCACGCCATGCGGCACATATCAAGTTTTACAAATTCATTCTTTAGCTCATCAAATCATTCTCCTCTCTCCCTAAATCATTATTACAAAAACTTATACAGTCCATGGTAGTGTGAGGTGTGTCACTCTTGTCCAATGAAAGGCTCACACATATAGCTCAAATCTGCAGGTCAAGAATGTCATATTGTTAAAACATTGTCATCTCCAAGTTCTAAACAATCTGACTGACCTTCCCAATGAGCCTTACACAGATGAACTACACACAGTAATATGTGATCTGAAATGCACTGATCAAATTATTAGGTCTATTTAACACAATGTAATTATTTGTTTTAATTACATGTAAATAAACTCAAAATCAGACCTAACATAAACATAAACTAAATCAGAACTAAACTGTCTAAATGATAAATAAACCAAGGCTTATCAAGGACTACAGTACATACCGGAAACTAAATGTAGAAACTTCACACCAACTCAGGAGTTGTT
>JAVQKG010039706.1:0-12919 GCA_036025885.1 Hypseleotris bucephala
AGATACTACTTCCAGCCATAAAAAGAGTAAAAAAAACAAACAGAATTCTCTACCTGAGAAATGTGAGTCTTTAAAGCAGTCAATACATCATTTACACCTGAACTAGTAAATTCGTTTTCTACCAACCCAATTTGTGTGGTAATTGCCAATGGTGTGGTAATTTGAAGATATATTCAAAGTTTAAATACTCCAATTGTTCTAATGGTTTACAAATTTGCATAATCCAAAACATCTCATGCTTCATATCTGGTTCTAGCGCTGTATCCAATATTTTGCAGCTGTATGAGAGTCATGGCTTCTTCACATAACTGATATTCACCGTACCATTCCGAGATGCAAGCAAGGCCACGCTTTTATTTTATAATGCAGATGTTTACCAGAAATGAGTCACTCGCTCTTGGCACTTGGGTCTAAGTTCCTGTGATGTAGCGGCATTAATGTCTAACTGCCAGATGCACGAGTTTCATCAGATTCTTTCATGACAACTGTTAAATCTAAGCTAAGCCACAACGTTTGCATTTCCCTGAGGTCAGCTAGACCATCACTCCAAAGTTTTCCACCAAGAATTTATTTCAAGATGTTTTAGTTTTACTGTGAAATTAGATGTTCTATTGCGATCACATGTTGTCTTATAATATTAGTAGCTTGCCGATAGGAAACCATGGTTGAATGCAATAGTTTAAAAAGATATCATAATGATGTCATGTACAGATGTTTAAAATGACACCGTTTAAAAGGTGTTATATAAATGATCTGCCTTATCTTTTGATCTAATACAAAATATAAAAAATATGTAGAAAAGTTTACAACTCATTTACAACTTATCACTTCAAAAGATGCAGTTAAACCAGTGCTTAAAAAAGGCAAAACTGGCAAACTCTGCCATTCCCGCTGGTTAAGACAATGCTATAAATCTCCTGAGTAAATGTATTCCAGGAAAGAGATCAGATTTGACATATCAATTTCTAAAAGATATAAACAGTTATCTGATCAAAAATCGGAATCAAAAGTTTAACTTTGACTGTTCATTGCCCTTTTGCTCTCAATAACGGATTTTCTAACATGTTGTTTCTTCAGGCAATTGCCATTATGATCATATAGAGGTAAAAGTATATATTTTAAAATTAAAATCTTACAGCGTAATACAGTTAACAAAATGTCAAGAAACATTACATTTGCACCAACAGAATATGTGGGTTTTCAGCTAAACTGTAAATCTGTTGAACCAATGAAAAGCAGAGGTTTTTGGGATTGTTTGGGAAAGTACAGTGACAACATGCCACTCACCGAATCATCCCCAGTCGCCCTATAATGTAAAAATTAACCGCTCCTTTTTTATGCCGACCACAGCGGATTTGAGAGTGGCTAAGCTACACGGTTGTGAATGCTTCCTTCATAATTCAATAAGGATCGGTTTCCCTGTAGAGAGCACTGGCGTCAAGGAAAAGGGAAATCTTTTGAGGAATATGGTGCGGATTAAAGTGCAAAAAGCCAGAGTTTGCTTGAAAGGTTTCGATTGTGGTCGTCATATGCTTGGTCCGTGTGTTAGAGCGATGGGTTGAGAGACTATTTGGTCCATCGCCTAATGTGTTCGTGTTGGCACTGCATATAGCCTTCTCTACCGGAATGGCTGCCAGATGTCTTTTTTCTGGCTTGCCGACTTGAAGTACGGCAAGTCGCCGTGCCCTTGTTGTGCCGCTCCAAAAACCACCGGCAATATACACAGCAAACTGGCACCACTTAATAACTCACACAATTGCTTCAAAGTGAAATTACATCCATTTAAACCTGTCGTACACATCACCCGTAAAGAGACCCAAGTCAGAAAAAAAGTGTCTACTCTCTACCTTCAATTTATAGCTTGAATGAAAACCGCAAAAGACAAAAGTGGGACATGTGCAAGTTATTAAGGACACCGTCTATTCTCAGTGATGAGTGCAGCATGTACAAAATGTTGGGAGAAAGGAGGGGTGGCGTAATCTTTGCACGACATATTTGTATGATACCAGACTTTGAAATGGAAAAATCAAAGTAAAGCTTTTTAGAACAAAATGTGAACTTTCTAGCCGTCTCCTCATGACCAAGCACGGTATATACGTATGCTATATAATGATCATGCTGTTGTTTTAAGCCATCAAAGGCTCTGCTCTCCATTACTATATCACAGGTGATCACAGGGAAGTCAGGAAACATACAAAGAGAATAAGGCAGTCCATGGAAAAAGTACAATGCAGAGCTGCTGACAGAGTACAAAAGAGGACAGATTGCTTTGGCATGTCAGGCCGATAGGTTTACATAGACCCGAATATAGGCCTATAAAGTCTTAATACAGCACTGGGAATTATGGGAAAAGTGTATGGGCTGTAGTAAAAAGCAGAGAGGGCCACCGCGGTTTAAAACAGCAGTGTGTGTGGCTCAAACGGTGGCAGTATCACCACGTCAGAATGAAACATTATGGTTTATTTAATGCTTAGACATTTTTTTTTTTTAATTTAACCTTTTGGGATGTGCATGTGTTAGTTATTATATGCACTGCATCATCAACAGTGGAAAAATTGTGATATTTAAGCTTTAAAAAAAAACAGAGATCACTGTTGTGTTCTTTCCATTTACTACAGACCTGGATCCCATGACCGCAATTTTCACTTATTCCCTTGGATCAATTGTATGTTTTAAAATGCTTATGTTTGGTTTGGTTCTAACCTTAAAAAGCAGAAATATAAAAATCTGCTTCTAAAGTGGTTAATAAATGTGCCCATATACATTTAAAGACTCCCTCTTTACATAATATCCCTCACTCTGTCATCTTTAGCAGCTGGCCCAATCCATTTGCTCACAAATTCAGGCGAGACCTTAATGTTTTCCATGCGTCCACTGGCACCTCCTCCATCCAAAGAGCACGGGGAAGTAACACCTGGCTCCCTTGAGTCCCATTCAGAGATCATTAAAGCAATGGCCGGCACTGTACCCCTTTGAATGTCTCGGGCAGGAATCAGCTGCTGAATAATCCCAAATTACAGTACATTACAGTACATTACCAGAAGAGTAGGACAGCATATTAGAAAAATGAATTTGAATGTATGTTGAATAACTGTAAAATTGTATTTCAAATAAATATAATAAAGTTAAGGATTTACTAACCATAGGAATGATAAATATTCAATGTTACTTATAAATAACATTAAGAGAAAAATGAAATGAAATACTAAACCAAATCTGATCTAGGTTTATACAAAGTAAGATGACGACTAATCAATAGTAAACCGGATTCTGGCAAATATACATTACATTACATTATTTACTGATAATGCACTAACGGCTAATGATTCATTTGCAATACATTGTGCAGCCCTCGAGTCAAGACACTTAAAAGTCGAGGTGAGGTGTTGGGAGATACTGATGTGTCTGTGCCTGTGTTTTGATTGGAAGGGTGAAATCGGGTAACCTGTCACTAATAAATCTCCCATCCTAGCATATGCCAAACAGACAGCTCATCTGCAAAAGTATGAAGCACAGAGAAGAAAGTCCGTGCAACACGTTTTTGAGTTACACATACTTAAGAGGTTATTGACATGAACGTTGTACCAAGACACATTCACACATGGCGGATCACCTTTTCAGGGCAGGTTCCTCCCCAACTACACTTCAAAAGTGGAACTAAAATGCAAGGTTGCACATCTGGATGAGGCCAAAAAAAAAAAAAGTCAAATTTTCAACTCCATTGTTCTGAGTGTTTCATCGCTTTGTGCCCGTCATTATTCTGCATATGCTCATGTGACAACGCAGTAGCCAAACTAAATGACAAACAGACCAGAATCATGAATTAAGACTTTTTACAACTTTAATGGGTGTGATTATGTTTGCCACTAATTAAAAAACTAACTATGCACATTTTTGTCAACTGTGCTTTGTAACATGTACTGAAATTAATGAAAAAACATTTTTGTGTGATGACAAGCTACGTACATTAGCCATATTGTTTCAATTTAAAGCTGTGAATAGTCAACTATGCACCAACCTTGGTTTACCACATTTCGATGGATTGCACTATGAATTCTTATCAAATGTCAAGTATTTTCCCAATTATGGTCAATACAGAATCCACAACAACACAACACTCTGTTATACAAATTCTCTATGTATTTTAATTATGACACACACTTGACCTAAAATTATGGATAAATGGGACATAAGTAAAATTAACAACAATTCAATATAGCCCAATAGTTAAATCCCACAGCAGAGCGTATATGTTTTGCAGGTCAGTCTGTATTGTGCGAGTATTATCCTATACATGCGGACCCACCTCTGCTTCTAAAACAAAATATGTGTGAAGTTAAAAGAAATAAAAGAAATAAATAAATGCAGGCAAAAACAATATCCTCATGTTACATTCTTGAGCGCATCATTAAATTGTACCCTCAGTTATTCAAGCAGGCACGAGGCATCAACTGCCTGGGTCTTACATGTCCTGTGGTTTACACTGCAATACAGGCTCCATGAGACACCAGTCACATTGTAACTCAACTTGTTCTTGGTTTGTGTGTTTGGACAGTGACCGAGGAGACCCCCACTCTATAAAAAAAACATAATAAATTTGGTTTCCAGAGACAAAACCCAAATCCCATTGCAAATATGCAAAGCTGTTGCCAAGGGAAACATAAAAAGTCACTTAATTTTATTCTTTATCCCCGTGCCTTCTGGCTTTGTGGAGAACAGATATGCTCAGTCAGTTGAGCCCAGCCAACCATATGTATGAGAATTAATCACATGTTCCTGGGCCTTTTGCCTTTAGTCCTCAATTCACCACATAACAAAATTCTCTCGGAGAAGCACATCAGCAGAGGATGTCACTAAAGAACTGAAATGAACACCCAACACTCACAAGACAAGAAAAAGGGCTTTTGAAAGGGCTCCCATTGGAGGTACTCGCTGAAAGGGGGAGACCAGCGGGGCATTGAAAAGATGTGGGTTTTCTCCAACTTTCTCTAAATGTAAATCCACTCTCCCTACGGGTCTGTTTCTCAGCGAGGTATCTATATATGGAGCCACTTTATTACGGACAAATCCTCTTTAATGTTCTTGTCGGCGGAAGAACAGCTGGAGCGGAGATAACAATGAGGAAGCAATCTGCACCAGCTGTTGAAGTATTAATACAAAAATTAACTACTCTGTGTTGGTTAATTGCTTTCTGCTTAATGTGCTTTCAAAAGCCTTGATTCCCTCTTTTCTGTTACACAATTGCAACGGCGGCAGGATATCAAGAGGCCTGTGAAATTAAAGATTCCATTTAAAGGAGCAGCACCGTCCTTCCCCCATTCTTCTCACGGCTCAGCGGTTATAATGGACTCATGTGTTGAATAACCAAAATGGTCACATTAGACACCTGCTACTGTGGCCGTGGGTACAGGCACACACATAGAGAAGTCTGTCTAAAGTGCTGCAACACAAGCGCCGCTCATCCGTCAAGAGCTCATGCAAACATTACCATAAGTGTAAGTTTATCACAGCGGCCCAGTCCAGTGAACACACGCCTACACAAGGGCTGCCTAAGTGATGACGAGCCATTTCAAACAGGGCCATGGATATATTTGATTTAACTGCCGTGCGTTTTATATTTGCATTATCATCTGTTGTCGCCTCAGTTTTTAGATCCTCACTGACTGAGGCCACATGGAAGCAGTTAGGAACAATGTGTCCTGTGCAGAAAACAAAGCGCTTTGGTTGCTTTGAACTTAACGTGTCACTGCTCTCCTTCTTTGAGGCCTAGTCACCTTCAGCACATTAAATTTTAAGTTGTAAAATGTTAATCAGATGCATACGAGGGTTGCACTTACTGTATGAAGTTATTTTTCAACATAAATGTAAAAACTAATGTATGATCATGAAATAAATGGTGAATTTGACATTCTCACTACTTTAAAGTGGTAATATTTAAAAATAATAATAAAGATTGTTTGTTTCTTTGGTTGTCCATTAGATGGCTGACTTGTACTGCAAGCACACAAGCGTGGAGCTCATAGTTCAAGAAAAGGCCACGCTTTTGTATTCCAGACAATACTGGATAAGAAGTGTGTGACAGCAACAAAAGGGAAATAGCACTAAATGGAAAGGACGCAAACAAATATGATATACAGATAATATTACTGACGTTCCTATGTTTTGTGGTGTACAATGGACAGTTTCAACATATGGGTTGATAAAAAAAGTAGCCAAAGACAAAGAAAATGAATTTTTTAATATTTCAATAATAAACAGATAAGATCATCACTACAATTATAAAGCATCGGTTATCTTCAGAGTCCTGCCCTCCCCCTCTGCTTTGATATTGCATGTGTTGTGAACATGGAGGCTGTATCTTTGTTCCACTGGCATCACCTCAAACTGTCATTAAAGCGCATGTCCTCAGGTGGAAAATGACTTCTGTGGGAGAGCCTCTCCAATGATAACATGGAATTGCTCTAAAATAACGCTGCTTTTCTCGGCACGTCATGAATTAGTAAACATTGACGAAAACCCTTTGCATTTTCACTATCGTTCCCAATGCTTCTGCTTTTAAGATTCATATTGAGGCATGCATAAAACATCCCTTTACCCCCCACTTTCTGTGTCTCTGCAACTGCAATGAATGATGGATAAAACTCGTAAAAATCTCTTCGCAGCACAAGAAAACAGATGAACAAACAAAACAACTAAGACGAAATCTGTCAGAGGCATGGCTCTGAGGCCTAAAATTACCCATTTTCCATTTAGCTGAGCAATTCTGAATGAACAGTTCTGGCACTAGAATTTAGTCGGGTTGAGTGAACTTTATGTGATCTACTCATTTATCCAATTGTCAGGCTTGCCTTGGAAAACTGGGCTGTAATTTTGGCCGTGGTATTGATAAGGTTTTCACTTAGCATTGAGAGGATTAAATCAATTATGTTGATTCTGTATTTACTGCTTGCATGCCCACAGTCGTTTGTAATTAGCTTATTGCTTTTGATCTGATGTAATGTGATGAAATGCCTGGAGGCAGCTCTGGGAGCCTGCTTGGCTGGAAACAGGGGGTGGGTGCCACTTCCAGGGCCCTGATGAAGCTTGGCTGTTTGTCCGAAGAGGGGATGTAGGGCCCGGGGCGACTCGCGTGAGCAGGCATGGACACAGGAGCAGGGCTGGGTAAGGACCACCCTCTGAGAAGGCAGCATCCTCAAACCTCATTACCTTCAGAGGCCCTCTCCTTCACATGCATGTGTAATTACACTCCAGCCCCACCTTCACTGAGAGCTCTACTACACCTGATACCTGTAGGTAGTGGACTATGGGAGGGCCGGCTATGATAGGCCCCTGAGGCCTAAGGGTCTGCTTTGAGTAACAAGCATTCAATTTTGGCCACCCACATCAATCAAAGTGCCTTTAAAATACACACCGATCATCTGCTATTGAGAGTGCTTTATTCACCAGAGCTAATTGTTCCACACAGCCACTGTTCTGTATCCAAGACTACAAAGCAGCAAACGGCCAGATTTGGAGGCTAAAAAGTCCAATATATCTGGACGTGCCTGAAGGATTGGATCTTGCCTGACAGTTTAAGGACAGCGAATCCTTTTCAGCTCTGTCAACCTTCTGGTGAACAGACGGCTGAAGGCTTTGGCTTTGTTACTACAAGAACAAGCTGGACCCCAACTCCTCAAAAGGAAACGGCTCCAACATGACGCCCATTGAATATGCCTCATCGTAAAGCGCTCTGTACCACCCTCTTTTTCTTTTCATAATCGGGTGAAACAGGCCCATCGTACAAGGCAGACTGTTTATGAAAGAGGTCAGGGTGCCACATATGGTCAGCGCATTAAATACACACAGCTTCTGGCGTGGCTGCTAAAATTGTATTGTGGCTGTCTGTACACGAAGGAATAAAATAAACTCTGTTACGGCGAGCAGTGCTGAGAATTTAATGATTGACTATTTGAAACTCTGGTCCCATTTGTACATGAAGAAGGTGAAAAAAGCAAACCTCTGAGCAGCCTAAAGATATTGAGTTGGACATCGGCAATATACAGAGGCTTGTTTGACTTGGCAGCAGGGGATGGCACAGATTTGCCTGGGATAAGTGTGTGTCACACGCCATCTGAGAAGAAAGCAGGGCCACAGTAAGCCATAGGAAACTAGTGGTGAAACTCAACACATGCAATGACAGCCACAGGCAGTCGATGTGAGCCAAAGAGTCTAAGCTCCCAAAAGACTGGCCTGCGGGTAAAAGGAATAGGGCAACTGATAAGTGCAGAAAAAATGAATACCTTTCCTTCAAAGAGAACTATTATGTGCCACTAAATTCACATTATTTCCCTATGATTCCCTTGCTTATTTCTTTTGGCTGCACAGAAGCCATCTCTAGCTCTGTAAGAGATTTGCGGTGCGGTACCTTACCGGTAAATAGACTGTGCTTAATAAACCAGAAACTGAAGATTACACTCACACTAGTGTGAGCATTAGAGACCGTACTCCTTTTGGCTTTTTTGATCATCACAGCATCAATGAAACCTCAACAGGCCAAAGACAAACTTTATAACATTATGTGCTACTGCAGGCGCCAGTGAGTGTGACGGGGAGGTCAGGACAGGATTGTGGCGTGGTGCAGGCTCCTGCTCTTATGTGTACCTCTTTATTTAAAGCATCTGGGTTGGATTTGAGAGTCAACATTCATCAAAATAAATTAATAAATCAAGCCAAATTATTATATATACAATAATTATTTGAAATTAGACAAAATAATGTACATTTTTTTGTAATTTTATGTTTAAAATATATAACTCAACTAATAATAACAAAAATATTAGTTGAGTTATAATGTATGATAATTAATTTATAATAATCAGCACAAAGGAGTAAACTGGGTCTCAACAGAAAATCAATTGTGTAACACACAATCAGTGTAATACAAGTCAGAGCAGTGAAATGTTCATGTTGTGTCCATTCCTGAATTGCGTGAGTTTCCCAACACCAACCTGCTCTCAGTGGCTGCCATCCCCGGTGCTGCACAGACATAGTGAGTTTAATTTTAGTGTTCTATATTTTATGAAATTGTTAAATTAGCGAGTGTCCATGGACAATGGCGCCAGTTTGTGGGAATCTGAGTTCAAGAGGGCATCGGCGGGTGCATAGCTGGGTGTTGTTTTCCTACACCCAGTCTTTATGAGATCAGGCTGGGTTTGTGTAAGCTGCTGTGACCTGTGGTGGAGAGACTGTGTCCACCTTTCAGCTCTGTGATCCTTTCTTACACCTAACACTTGTGGGTAATAACCCAACCATAATTCCATCTCATGCTGGGCAATGAAAAACCTCCCCCGCTGCTCGTTCCAGTTGAAGGGTCACGCGCTACTTAGCAAAGCATTGTGGGAAGAGAAGGCTGACCAAAATGGAGGAAAAGTTTAAGGGTGTGGGTTGAGGGGTTGCTCGTAAAAAAGAATAAAAACATATGTAATGAGAAAACATGTGGTGTGTAACTATTGGAAGTTATCAACAACAGAAAATAATAATTAAAGCCTGGGGTGACTAGAAAAAAATAAGTTGTGCTGTCTTTTCGTGGCTGGGAGACCACTGTCATCATGTCTCAGGAATTAGCAAACATATGCTGGTCTGCTGCCGTTGAAACCGAGGCGCCTCGCTCAGGCTGCGGTTTGGGAACATGAAAGGCTCTGTGGGATGAGCAGGAGGACTGGCCCTAATTCAGGGCCTCATTGCCAGAGAAGCTGGCAGCGAGCTCTGATTGTGGGACAGGGAAAAGAATTCAGTTACATATTCCAGCGAGGACCGCAGCTCCAAACAAACCAAAGCAACAGGCTGCTGAGCAAACCATTCTGTCCACAATGAAAGCCCCCTTTTACTAAGTGCTGCTGTACAGACATGCAGCTACTCCCACCTGACCAAGCCCCCTGGGACGCTGCGGACGAGCCAGGAATGTACCGGGTCAGGCCCAAATTCAACTTGTAGCCCTTTGTCCCCCCGCTAAGATTCAGTCCCACTCCTGGCTAAAAGCGCAGGCAGCAGACTCCTTATTTGGAACGAACTCTTGGAAAACAAAGTGTGCTTTGTGTTGTTTTATTGCAGCCAATTAAGGCAGAATTTGATACGTGTCATTTTGAAAGGATGCACAGAGGTCAATGTAAGATGTGCAAGGGAAACAAAGAAGGGGCAAGAGTTAACAGATAGCGGTAATCCCCAGGCTGCACATTTCACTCACTTAAACACAGCATGGCTTCAGTGTAACCCGATCAACTTAGTAAATTGGATAAATCTCTTTTACTCGATCTGTTCACAGCAATTACGCCGTTTATTCACAAGACGAAGCATGACTTTCCAGAAGACAGACATTTTCTGGGGTTTTTAGACAGGCGGGGATTAGATTAATCATGTCTCCGCTCAGGGTACATATGATTATGGTTGACTGTTTACAAGTTTCTCAGATGTGCTCCCCATGCCAGGACATGGTGGTAGAGAGCTCAAAGCCTGACACTCCTCATGCATATGCCGGTCTCGTTTTAGCTCCAGCTGCAACCGAAAATCATTCATTTTGTGACATAAGGGAAACACAGCCATGAGGTAACATTGGATTTGCACCTCCTTGTTAACGTTTATTTAACTTCTAGGTTGAGACTTGCCATGGGAAACATAATAAAGGAGTGTTTTAAAGCTCTGACATATGAATTATGTTGTTAAACGCAAAGTCTACCATATATTTAGGTTTATATGTCTCTTAACAAATATAGCTTATGTGTAAGTCAGTATGCTCCCCTACCAGTGGGAGGCAGCATAGACTGGAGGATAGGGTTGCAGGGTGAATACAGTCCTTTGCACACAGGAGTTGAGTCACTTGAGCAGTTGAAGGTGACCATTACACATCTGGGGAGCAGATCAAAATGTCCGTGGGCAGAGGAGACGACTGGGACCTCTGGCCATTGTATTGCTGACATGTGGCACGCAGAATAGACCAGTTCTAAATGCACTGAGTTTCTGTCTGTAATCCTCTGCCTAAGAGAAATGTTTGGAAATGGTTAAAGGCTCAGTTGTGCCACATTTTTTCATCCACTTCTAATTACAACATTGCTGAGGCTCGGCGCGGCAGCCAGTGTAGTGTAACTATTGTTGTTGTTTGTTTGTCATTACATACTTGGCCCCCCACAACATGCCATGCACACGTTCAGAGGCACACTACTCATTTGCACCGCGGTACTGCCCACATGTGCTGCACACTCACAAACATCAATACAGCCAGGGTTAAAGTGCTCACAAATGCAGAGAGTCACACATCCGTCCACAGAGTCATGGAGTGGTAACCATTACCCTGGCCAATATGGAGACACAAATCTGTCGGGTGCCACCGGGAGATTTGTACAACTGCTGTAAACGCCAAAGAAACACTATGTTGGTGAATGGTACTTTACAATTAGGAAATATGAGGAAGTGTTAAATGAGTAGAAAGGCACCGCATATGTGTAATACAAATGCAATACCACCAAAATCAAGGTGGAAATTAGATACAAACTAAAGTGAAGAAAATATACTGTGCTAAAAAATACTTTACTAGGTCAAAATACTGCTTTTAATTGAGAAAAAAATAAAAAATAATAATAAAATAAACATTATTTTTATTTTATATTTGTTTTCAGTGACAAATTGGATACTACACTAAATTCACAAAAAAAGGCCCTGAGTTCAATCTACAAACTTACAAGCTTTCAACATTTAAAGCATTTACTTTGACACATTTTGCACAACTCTTAAATTATGCATTAGTATAATATAAAACTAAAAATGTAGATTTGTTGTGAGGATAGGTTTTTACAACAAATCAGTTTGTACAGTATACTTTTATATTTAAATTATATAGAAATACAATTGATTTTTTTTCATCTAGCCAAATCAAAGCATTCTTTTGGTTGGTAATACTACACCTACATAATTAGTTGACTTTAATGATATACAGAGACTTATTTTTCTACCCCTGAGCAAACAATTAAGATTTTCATTTCACCACAAACACCAACTTTGATATATCTTTGATGAGGTTGACATACAAGAAGATCCAAAGCTGCAGCTGCATGTCTAACCCAGGTATATATAAAGGCTAGTACACGCCACACTTTCCCAGCAGTCTGTAATTTCATGTTTGCAATTAAAAACTCTTGCACTGTCTCCGGGAGAAGCGTAATTTACTGAATCAACGTCTTTAAATCAAGTGTTTCCTTTTGTGACAGACTCGTGTCTCCCAGAAGAAATTCGTTCTTCCAAACCGCAGTCTGCAATCCCCACACGTTTTCAATCCCAATCACATGCTTTATCTCCAATGTCTGACTAATTACCAAGAGCAAAGGGTTATGGGAAAGGCCCCAAAAATGGCAGTCTGATGTTTTTGTGGTGCAGAGTTTTAGATTGATGGCTTCTTCGGTTTTAATTGTTTGTTAATTTATAAGTGGGAGATTGTGGTCATAGGTAGCAGAAGGTTAAAAAGGGGTCATCAAGTTCTTGCAGAAGGGCAAATTTTAGAAAGTATGTGAGACTTTATCTGAAATGTATTAGTACTACTACACAGGTTTATTATTGTCTTTCATTACCAACGCCAGAGGCGGAAGGTTATGTAATTGTCACCGTTGGTTTGCGTGTTTGCGTGCGTGCGTGTTTGTTAGCAGGATTACGCAAAAACTACTGCACGGATTTGGATGTAACTTTCAGGGATGGTCAGCACTAGTTTGAGAAAGAAGTGATTAAAATTGGGTACATCTGTGATGAATATTAATTAAGTAATTAATTAATTAAGCTTTAACCTGAGAATGCAATAACTCCAAAAGTTCTTGCCAGATCTTTTTCCAACTTTCTGGACAGTTACATATGATGAAGACACTTACATATGTTGACTTTTGTACTTCTATGACAAATAATA
>JAVQKG010039779.1:0-18809 GCA_036025885.1 Hypseleotris bucephala
TACAGTCGAAACATGTCAAGGTAAAAAACAACATCTCCTACAAATTTAATTGTCTGAATAAATGAATGACACTGATAAATAATTATCATAAGAAGACAAAATGAACCTCATTGAACTGAACATTACATCAATAACTAATAATAAATAACTACAAATATAAAAATAGTAAATGCACCCATCACAACGCCACACCATGCTGCATAAAGAATAATTTGACCAACAGTAACTGCACTCAGTAAGGAATGGTGCTCTAAAAATACACCAAAAAGAAACAACTATATCCTTGTAAATGGAGCAGGACATTGAGAAAACGGGGGTGACCAAGCAAAAAAAGTTAGGTGCAGAGAAACAGCACGTAGACCACTTTATTACATTAACAGTTGGCACCTCATTTTCAACATATGGAGCCTGGACTGGAAATTGAAAAGTTATGCAATCTGATTCATTTTGAGTGAACATTGTTTTGAGCACGAGCATTCAAAACCACAGACTTATTTATGGACCCTTTAAACTGCTATTTGTGCTATTTTCAACCCAAAGCAATAAGAGCGCTTCTATGAATCTATCAGTGAGAATGGTTGTGTGCCAAATGTCTTTTACTTGCGTTCCTTTTATAGCCCTATTTGATCCAGGTATCTGATTAAAAAACACTTGTTACTTTGTAAACAACGGCTAATGCAGTAGTTATATAGCACAATAGACTGCCACTACAATTGACCTTGTTGCTGTATAACAATAAAAACTGTAAATAACTGTTTAAAGTAACATTACGTGACTTCTTGGATACATTATCTTTATTACCACATATTACATTTGAGTCACTGTTTCTTTTAGTTGGATTATGTAGTCAAATGCATTTAAAGACAATTTGGGCCATTTGAACACACCTAATGCAACCCTAATGTAGAGAATTTACCCCTGAACTAGTAGATCAAATTTTGCAAGTTAGGACCAATTCCTTAGTTAGATTTGTATAGTCTTACCTCCTTTCAACCACTGAAATTTGATGGAGAATAAATTTGATTGCAGTAATTCAGGCATACCTTTCTAGTTTGAGGCTCTGTAACATTTTTTATTCCAAACAAACAGTTGGCAGCTCAGTTCACTGCTCTGCATTCATAGAGCGGACCTAGTCTCTCTTGACAAATCAGCCCAGCCACATCTTATTTTGACTTGAGGCTTAAGCAGGCAATAGTTATTCAGTTCATGCCAAACAAGAAGTTACTAAAAATATGCTGTCAGTTGAAAACACATCTCTCTTCAAACCTATTTAGCATGCTTTACATAGACCATTGAGCCAAAGAAACAAGTCTTTGCACACGAACTCCAAGCTCAAGAAGAAAATAAATTATTTGGAACCACTCTATTCTCTCTGTTGTGAATTTGAATGCCCTTTCTACGCCTAAAACAAATCTTACTTACACCTGGTGCCACAGTTTTTTTCAGGTATATCTTTCCACCTTGTACCTGGGAGACGTGCCAGTATTTTTCAGCACAATATGATGAAGGCTCAATGCCAAACCACAAGATTTGCCAAAAATTGAACTTGCAATTTTCCCTTTTAAATTCTGTCCCCTGTCCTTTTGTAGAATCATTGATATTATCAGCATATAGTATTACAACCTTGGACCCCTTTTCTTTACTTTCTCTCCAGTGAGTTTAGTCTTAAAAATCCTGAAAAAATTACACATTTCTACAGAATATATAAGGGCGTACTTGTTGTGAAATGGAAAAGCCAATTATTGTGTCTCCTTCCGGCACTTCCCATGAAACAGTTGCGGAGTCGTCTCGGAGGTGCATGACAGACACGTTGACAGGAGCCGGAGGTCGGTCTAAAAGAAAAACAAGAAAATGGTAATCATGATACAAGTTATGCAAATCATTATATGTTTTAAAATGCAAACATTAATTCAACTGAAAAAAGTGCTGTAATAGTGAAAACAACACACCGCTTCTGGCCTATTTCTCTTGAATCTCAATGAGGCTTAGATTAGGACTGTGTTTCATCATGTGATTATGCAGCGGACTTGTAGGAGCATTTTAGGAAAAAACGACTGCGGAAAAAAGTACATATTTGAATAAAGTGGGGGTTTTCCATTTTAAAGGCAATGGTGTTTTACATGGCAGAAATTTGTGTTCCTCTATATGTGAACACGATATTTGAAACTCCTGCAGTGTTGATGGAGGAGAGTGAGATGGTGTTACTTCTGAGGTAGTGATGGAGGAGAGTGAAATTATTCTTTTTTGCAGCTCATTTTCTATTTTTTAATTTACAAAAATGTAATACAAATTAAGATGACGATTTCCTTGTGTTTCCCCATCTTTTCTTCTTGCAGTGAGCCTCCTCTGTTGAAGAGTTGGAGCCACTGATTGTGAAATGGTACAAAAGCCCTAAAAGCCAAACATTGCAGAGACAGTGGTGATGGATCTTTCTATAGTGTCAGGTCTCCGGGCGATAGCAGCTGTAGATGGATAACTAAGATGGGATTGTGTGGGAAGAGAGGGACCCACAGCCTGTCCTGTGGGCTTTTGTTGTTAATGTGCCTTTAATGGACTTTATGTGTTGTTCAAAGAAAGCAACTGAAGCAATCCGCAGACTGAAATGTTCTAGATAAATGCCAAAGAAAAAGCATGTTGTTTTTGTACATTTGGAAACAATGTGTATAAAGCACATTTGTGCTTGTATAGTTGAGTAGTAGTAGTAGATAGTTAAGTGAATGATACTGATACTGGTATTGTTTGCAGAAACTTGAGAGCACCAAAGAGCATATCTTTAAAATTGTTGGGTTGTTGGTAAAAAAAACTATTTTTAGACTGTGGTCCAAAAATTAAGAATTAAAACTTTTTTTTTTACTTTGGAGTCTTCATAAGATCATGGTCTCTTCATCTGGGTCCTGCTAAAAGCAACTAGCAACAACTTACTAAACTTAATAATTTGTTATGCAAGAAATTCTTATCATAATGAATGGACATGAAAGCAACCCACAGCACTGAGAAGTTGACATAAAACTCAAATACACTGCCCTGACTCTTATCTTTCAGAACATATCAGCTGTCTACTTAGAGGAAAAAGATGACAGCCATCATGAAGAAAATTACATTATTTCAAACCGTTTTCAGCTGCCTTGGAAAGTCCCTCTTTATGCCGATCACATCTCTGCCATTGCCTTTATCTCTATCTCTCTCTGTCAATCGCACCCGGCACTCCTGTCCGCCATATCTCACAGACAATCACCAATGGCCTCCGTGTTTAGACCAAAAGGTGACATTGAGGTTGGATTGCAAGGTCATCGGGTCAGACAGGCACGTATTAGTCGCTCCGTTAACATGTGGGCTGTTTCAAGCTTCATGAACCACGGAGGTTAAGGTCAGGCAGACTTCTCTCTGCCTCATAACGCGTTCGAAGACTGGTTTCCATACAGATAGTTAGACTGTGATGAAGAGAGGAAATGTATTCTGTAGCACTTGAATTCATGAGGTTAAGAGGTTATGTCTGTCTCATTTCTGCTGTTCAATAAGACTCTCTTCTGTAAAGTATGTTAACATGGACAAGAGCACTCAGTATAAAATTTGTATAATGTGTAATGCTGTTGGATAGTGAATGGTCTGTTGGCAGTATGGGTTGAAATATTGTATTCCATCCGCTCAGCCACAGCAATAGTGTACAGAGATCTGAATATTGAGTTGGCATTGTTTTTACACCATTATTATTGTGTGCTATGAAGGCTTAGTGGCTAAACATATAAACTTTTCAACCCTGAAAATCCCCAGTCTTTACCATTCCAAGTATAGATCTGCTGTCTCTCTGCTTCTCAATGCTCTCATTCTTTTAGTTCTGTTGATATGGTCCAAAAAATACCAAAACAAATGGAACCTGTACTTGGTGGCTACACATCTATCATAAAATATATTAATGATGCCAATATTTCCAAAACTGGACACTAATTGATTGTCAAACAAATGCCCTGCCAAAAACATGAGGAATGATTTTGTATTTTTAAAGCCTGAGTCCACAGTTATCAAAAGAGCAATAGTAAGTCTCATTTGCCAAATATCCCACTGTGCACACTCCCCGCAGTGATTCACAACATTTATTTAAAGTGCGACACACTCATTTCTCCTGCCACAAGTCGTCCTTTCAGTAATGGGGTTACAGACAGGCACGAGTCTGCAAAATGTAGCCGCTAACCATGATGCATTGTGTGTGGATCATTTACCGGTGATGAAGCAAGTGACAACTCAGCTGAAGCAGGCCATGAATCATCACTAATGTATAAGTGGCCCTTGCCTATATGATGTTGTTTCTATTAGTGGCAGGTGAAATGGGCAGCTATATACTCCACTTCAACACCTGTGTAGGGTGACATTGCCCATTTGAAAGTGTAAAAGAATGAATCGGCACCAGCTGGTGCTGGTTACTGGTTGAAATATAACATACACTCCCTGGCCACATTATTAGGTAGACCTTACTTAATATAGTGGTACCTGGTGTAGTCTTCTGCAGTTATAGTTCACATGCTTCATGTTTTGTGTGTTCAAAATTTATGGAGTGGCTACCTGAGCCAATGTTGCCTTTCTATTTTTTTTTTTTTCTTAGACCAGCCTCCCACTTCTAGCATTGGTGTGTTTTCCTACAGAAGTGTCACTCACTGGTATCTTTTTTCAGTGTTTTTCTATATAACACTAGACATGGCTGTATGTGAAAATCTTAATAATCAATTTATACCTGCAGCCCTGCCATGGTCAAAGTCACTTAAATCACACTTTTTCTTCAATCTGATGCTTGGTGCAATGTTATAGACTGATTTGCTCAAAAGGTCTACCTAATAAAGTGGCCATTGTGTGCTTTGTAGTCATTCAATTACTTCTTGCTAATGTTTTAATGAGCATTAGGCTGACTGTTGTTGCCCTGTGGTTTCTCTAATGCAAATATGTTTTATTGATATCAAATCTAACAGCGATAGGCCACTGTAGCCTGGCCGGGTGTCAGTGAAAACAAATGGTAAAACCCTCTTGGGATGCATGCACAGGGCCAGTATGAATCATATACTATAGCCAAAGCACATTAGTTACTCCCCGTCTGAGCGCTCATTGAGATAGTAAAAGGATGAGTGGGTCCCAGGATGGATGGGAGGAGGGCTGGAACAATGCCCAATTAAAGGCACTTTGGCCACAACATCATAAATATTTGACCCTGTATTTGCTTGTGATGCAGTATTGTGAAAAGGAGTAGATTTCCCAAAAAACACTTGCAGCATTGAATTGGGAGCCAATGTTGAGATGTATGTGAGCCTTGTCTAAACATCTGACTTTGAGAGCAGCTTCCTGTCTGGTTTTTGTTTTGGGTGCACTAAGTGCACCACACTGGTACTGCCGTCCCTTAAATAAAGTTGTGTAAAATGCTTTAGCACAAAAGAAAAAGCAAGTCAGCTTGGCATTTATTGAGTAGCCATATATTTTCTTATTAAAGGTTTAATGGGAAATTATCCTTAAGTAATTGCTCAAAACAAAATAATAAAACAAAAGATGTGTAATTTATAATGTTTTTATTTTCTCTGAACAAGCACTAATTGCCTTTGTGCTTGTCATTATATTGAGTGCCTGCTTATTAAGTAATTCTTTCCCCAAAGATATTATGTCTGGTGCAATCAGGGCAATACTTCTGAGTAGTCACAGATTCTTTGACGTGTTATATTGTTTCAGCACTTGTGGATGTGTTTTCACTCAGACTCAGGAAGTCTCACAGATCTGTTGAACCCAGCGGGAGACTGCCATACAGCTGCCGAAGAGTTCAAATTGCCTGGTGCAGCTCTTAAGCAACAATGTGGTGTTTATCTCTGCTTCTGCGCTACATTCAAAGACACAATATAAACCGAATCTATTCATAAACATTTTTTTATTCTTGAGTGCTACCAGCTTTCAGATCAAGTTCTCCACATTGCATCCCTTACAAGAGTTTTAATCCCCAGCTATAGGCCAATATACAAGCTCCTCCACGCTTACTCTGTTAGTCACATTTTGCATATGCTCACAGGTGTTTGTGCTGGAATCTGTGACTGATGAGAAGTGCTGCCAGTAAAGCAGATGGTAAACACTTCAATTCAATAGAAAACTATTGTGTCAATGGTTTGAAAATGCTCTACAGCTGCCTGTCTGTCGTGCTCACCAGTGAACCCTTATTTTTGGAGCTGGTTGGTTGTTACATAAACAGTAACTTTGGGCTTGATAGATATAGCATTTACCCCTTAACTAGAAGATCCATACTTTGAATTTAGGTCTGAGCAGTAATTGGATTTTCCATGCACATATGCTGAAGACAAACCAACTCAATTTTAAACCAAGCATCAGAATGAAGTGGAAATGTCATTTTAGTGACTTTGAACATGGTGCTATGTGGACAGAAATTGATTATCTACTAAAATTGTTACATACAATCATGTCTACGGTTTACAGTTTGAAAAACAATATAATATCCAGTGAGTGGCAGTTCTGTGAGAAAAAAATGCCTTGTTGAAATCTTTCGAACAAGAAAAGAACAAGTCAGTTAACACCTTCTTACATTATGGTTTTCAAAGCGCTCAAGATGGCAAAAAACAGTTTGGCTACAGCAGCTGAAGACTCCACCAATGCCACTTTATTAGGTACAAGGTCTATCTAAAGTGGCTGGTAACTGTGTAGATTACACTCATTCCTCTAGCTTTTTTCTATTTTGGGGACAAACATTTGCTCTCTAAATTCTACTCTGTGAAGCCGAAACTGCATCATGAAAAGTTAAACACACAAGTTAGTCTGTGTGCACATGTCTAGCCAGGCGTGGACAGGCATGTGCTTTGTGCCTTTTAGTATCTCCTGCTGTTAGGGTACTCACTGTCCTGTCCTCCAGCTAGTGCTTACGTCGTCTCAAAGCGGAGGGTGGTGGTGGAGCCAGGTGCGATTGTATGGATAATGTAATCAGTGACAAAAAGCCTAGGGCTAAGTAACACTGCTGGATTATCTTATAAAGAATATTGCGTTTGGCGTAATGTAAAGGAACACTTTCATAACACCAGCCAAGGTTAGCCCTGACATTGATCGAACGTCAAAACAGCCCTCAAGAATAGCATACTACGAAAATTAAAATAGACAATATGTGACAGGAGATGAAATTACATCAGCAAACACTTGCGGCCCTAATACCGAAAATCTATTTGTCCAGAATGTGTCACCAGGTTTACCAACAGCAGCAGATTGCCAATTTGATATGAGCCTATGCGTTTCAGTAAATCCAATCAATTTTAATCCAGCATTTGTTTAGCAGCTAAAGCGTGAGGAATTGAGATTAATTTTCTAGCATGATTGTTTCATCAAGCTGGGTAAATATGAATATGGGAAGCACAATCAGACGCATCAGTCAAGTGAGGGCAATAAATCTAGTTTGACACGGGCAGACAATGCTGGGATATTCTGGAAAATTTTAGGATTTCTTCTGGCTTTTGGATTCCCTTAAAACACACTTATTTGAAGCCTGTAGCACAAATGTAAAACAGTTTGATCATAATACATCTTTATTGCATTGCATTGTATTGTATGCAACATTCTTTAGAGGACTACTGTTATGCTGACTGCTGTAAAACAAAACAACCTGTATATTTCCTGAATTGGTCACTGCTGGCAAACAATTATAACAACAAATAAAAAAATAACCAGTCTAGGAATAAGCCTAAGAACTAATTTACATCAGCACTAAGAAACAAATGCTATTTTCAATCCCAATCAGTTACCACATAGAAAAACATTGCAAAAAAGGACTAGCAGCTTTATCAAAATACAAATGCACAGACAGCACCCAGTTTTATACCTAAAGTTTATATTGATTCATTTCTAAAAATGCATGCAATGATTATTTCTTGTTTCGCCAAGGGGACAAATTTTCTCAATGCATAATATTACCTGATAACCCCTGGAGGGATTTGTTTTTTTTTACTTGCTCCAGAATACATTGCTTGCAGTTAAAATATTATTCCTGACCTTAGAATGAACCAAAAGGATTTTTAATATAATAATAATTTTCAATGGAAGGAATGTGTCTGTAATTTCCCAAACTCTCAAAGCCCACTAATGTATTGCTGGTGTACTCTTATGTAGGCCTAATGCTTTTTTATGAATGTCATGTTGGGGCATTTCACTAGTAGATTTTCCAGCTCAGCGCAGAACTCCATTGAGATCAGTCAGGGGGAAGCACGACCAAAGCTTTAAATCTCAAACTGACAGAGCAGTCACATAGACATTTAAAGGCAATATCACAGAAGAGACAGTGTACTCTTGAGAATTCACAGAGGATGCATGTGGAATCCAGCAGTGTGGTGTGTGTCATAGCCCATATGGTCTCTACATCACAGACATGGGTTGTAGGGAATGCAGTGGAGAATTAAGCCATGCATCACTTCTGCAACTAGTGGCACTTTCATTTAGATAAGTATGACCAAGTGTGATATTTTTTGTAAGCTGTGGGGTGTGTAGTGCTGTGATGGCAACAATGCAACAAG
The DNA here is from genome assembly GCA_036025885.1 of Hypseleotris bucephala. NCBI lineage: Eukaryota > Metazoa > Chordata > Actinopteri > Gobiiformes > Eleotridae > Hypseleotris > Hypseleotris bucephala. The sequence goes on from JAVQKG010039779.1 coordinate 8,526, forward strand.
ATAAGTATCAAGTGCTTGTTGATTAAAGGTTGAATGGTGCGTGTGTAACTATTTTTACAAAAATTAATAAGTGCACAGTGTATTACCATGCTAAGTTAATAGGGCGAATACCATATTGTCTATATATTCATAGATATTGTTTTCTTTGTATTTATTTTTTATATCACTATAGCTTACATGATGTTGAAACAATTTGTCCTTGGTGTGATGACTTAAGTTGCCTCAGTCCTGGCTTGAAAATTAAAAGCAGCGATACCTAAACGCCAATGTCTCAACACTACAAACCTATTTAAATCTTAATTGTTTTAAGAATTTTATATAATGCTTTTATAAAGATCCACTTACTTGCTCCCACCAAGAATATGTCGCTGCCAAAAAGCAACAGGATCACAGAGTTAACCACCACCAGCAGACGAGCCATGTCTCCGGCAGTACCAGCGGCGTTACGGGGATTCTCTATAAGTTAAAAAGACGATTCTTATGCCTGAAGAGAAGCTAAAAAGCCATAGTTCATTACGACAACATCAGGCAATGATCTCTATTGACCGCGGGTCAATAAACTGGTACCATCTCAAAGTGCGTAACGACAGAAACATCTTTGTCGTGCGCCTTCATTGCTGCTTGGATTCCACAAGTCCTTTATCCATGCATAGCTTTTCCCGTGAGCCAGTACGTGTCCATATCGTGTTTTAAATCATCAAGCACGAGGTAAAATGACGCTTTCTTTGGCAAACGTGGCGGTAAGTTGAAGCTGGTGTCGGTTCAAGCACCGCGGACAGCGCCTGTAACTTGCTCAGATGTTGTGAGTGTTTCATTCAGTGCCGAGCGATGCGCAGTCGTCTCCACCAATACGGTCTCAGCTGCGGGGCACGTTTAGCACAACATACAAGATTAATCACCCACGTGTCATCAAAGGCGGACAACAAGGGTACGAAATACTCCCAATAAAGGTACAAAATACAGATTGAAATCAAATAATAAAAAGCCACGTTTTACTACACTAATTTTAAGCTTAAAGGTAATACAGGTTAATTTGTTCTGACATTTTGCCAAATATCAACAGCCCATCTAAAAGCAAACATTCATCTGATTACAAATAGGCTACTAGACATTTTTTCAGTGCTCACCATTAAGTCACTGTGACATTCTGCCATGGTTATAAAAATCCCTGGCACACTCAAACCTTGAAATAGGTGAACAGTAGGCTAGATGTGCAACTTTTTTATTCAAAAGTATGATAGGTGTGACTTAACTTTCTTTATAATAAATAGCCTACAGGCACATGCACAGTCAGTTCGATCACACTGTAGCCTGTGGTTACATAATTTAAATAAAATAATATTATTACCAAATAATTTATCACCAAATCATTTACACTCCAACCTATACCATGAATGAATAAGTAATTGAGTTTCCATCAGTACTCCTTGTTCATTAATGCATCATTGAGTCCAGAATGCCCTCTTTGCTGATTTGGCCTGTTTAATTGACCCCAACACATTGCATTTTATTTATACACATTTTAAAAAACCTTTCTAAACATACAGTGAATTCTTTTTTCCCCAGTGTTGGGAGGCCATGCAGTAGCGGGTCATTGTGCCTTGCTCTCACCCATCACACGGTCCACAGTAGAGCGGAGAAGACAGCCGTGTTATCAGGAAGATGAATCACGTTGATAAGCTGAGTGCACTGCCTTATGGAACCAGTCAGATTGCTTGTCTATAGAAAAAATCTTGACGTCGCCACATGTGTCCCTGTGGTCTTTTGTTTTGACATAATAATCAACTCGTCAAACATTTCAGTTGCTGCATTAATATAGTTCCTGGATTTATAATTGTGAATTTTGACAGTGCCCTTTTTCTGACAAGTGCGCTGTCCTCCTTACGCAACTTTATCCATTTATTGATTCCATTAACCACTTCAAACCTTTTAGCTTGAAAAAAATGTTGTTGCTATGGTTCTATGCACTTGGAAAATAGATGGAGGCTATTTATGTAAAAATCATCTTTAAGCCAGGTTTTAGATGTCAGGATTACCATGACAGCTGAGTCTTTATACCTGACATTTGTGTGGCATTTATCTATAGAACTGTTCTGTCCACTGATTGATGGCATTGTGATCTGTGCAGACTATAGGCTTTTGTCAAAGGAAATGTCAGGTTCAACGTCCAACTTCATATGAAAAGATTATTACAAGTTTATTTTTAGCCCAGGTTTATTTATTTTTTACATTTACTGTACAGTGAAAAGTACAAATAATTTACTGAATCTTATTCCGTAACATGCCATCCTTATAAAATAAAAGGAGGATTGCATTTGAAGGTAAAAGCTATTCATGAGATGAAAATAGAGTATTAACGGTTGGTAATGTTGAAATAATTTTTTCAACATTAAAAAAGAGGACTCTACAAAGATTTTTGCCAAGCTAAAACATATGGACTGTATGTAGATACAGTAGATGCTTATTAGGTAGATAATATACAAGATTAAAATAGTTAATTTTACTATTTAACGACCCACTAAAATAACTCTTTAGTGAAATAACAACATCTGTATATGAACTTTAGTTCAAATACTGCAGTGGTAATTGGCAAGAACACAAGTGTAAATACACAAAGCTATAGTTATTCAGGAGAAAGAATGAAAAGTACGGTTCATATAATTGATTGATTGATGATTAGGTTCACTTATTGATCAATATAAATGTCTTATTACATTGTATATGCTGAGACGTTCTACTGCACTTATAGGAAAGTGCCATCTATAATCTACAGGGAGAGGTCCACAAGTGCTCAGCTTTTAATGAATAAATTAAAGACAGACATTTCTAAAAGCACAAGGTCACTTTTCAATTTTGGACTACACACATATTTTGGCATAATTATCCCACATTTTCCCTTGGCATTTTTCACTGATCCATCGTTAAGTGGAAAAATCCCCAAAGCCTCAAATTCTCTCAACAACTTTGGATGCATTAGGAAAGATTTAGAAAGTTAATTGCTTGGTGTTCAGAGTAAGAGGTGCAAGATACAGAGGGACTTTGGTAAGTGCTTCAGAGTTTTTTTTATAGCATCTTAAGTACTTTTAACGGGTGGGAGGAATATTATTGGAAAAATTAACACTTTTGTTGACTTAGATTAATCATTTTAGTTTTAATATATGGATAGCTTATTGGATTGTGCTCAGCAGGGAGGTTTTTAATTTTTAGACCGACCAACAACAGTCTCTCCCGAATAGAGTCTGTATGTCCTCTCTGTATTACCATGGGTTTTCTCAGGGTAGTATATCTTCTTCTCCCCACCGAAAAATACTTACATGCCTAGAAAACTAGTGACTTTACAAATGGACATAGTGAATGAATGAGTGATTGGTTGTGTGTCTGTGTATGTCTTAGTGTCAGCCCTGGAACTAACTGGCTAGACATGTACCTTGCTTAAAATCAGAAGTTTCAGTAAGTCACCTGCAAAAGAGATTAATCTGTATTTTTTTAATTGCATAAAAACTGTAATCATGTCTGTTATTCACACATGTCCTTCTTGTATTTTTGTTTGTTTTTATCATCAGAAAAAGCCTGTCTTGCGAGTTGGAGAATAAGAGAATTATGCAAGAAAAGACAGCTAGCCGCTCAAGGTCAAAGCCACACATCTGAATATGTACACACAAACAAAAGGAGCAGAGAAGATGGTGACAGCGGGGATCTTTATATGGAGAGGAGCGTGCCACAGAATACTGATCATGGTATGATGAGCTGTCTTCACTGGTGAGCTAACAAAAAACTCATATCTACTGTATGACCAAGTTGTGTTACGTAAGCCAGGCAATAGCTGTTTAGCTTAAGTGGATTGTTTTGTCCGCCCTGAGTTAGTCCTGCTTTATACCTATCTGTTGTTTAGTCCTAGTTTAGACCTGGTTCAGACCTCATTGATGATGGGTTTATGGTTTAGGACTAGTTTAGGTCTGTTTTAGAAATATTGATTTATCCCTGGTTCAACCATGGCTTGGTTTAGTCCTGGTTCTTACCATGTTTTAGACCTGATTTATGTCTGTTTTAGCAGGGGACCAGAGCTGATTGAGATCTGATTGAGACTTGGTTTAGACCTGGTTAATAATACCTGGTTTAGTCCTTGTTTAACCCTGGTTTAGCCTAGTTTATATCTAGATTGCATAGGCCAGCCGTATCTTGTACTATAGCCTGTACTTCTCACTGCTCCAGCGCTCATATAATTACATTTGCCCTTGAATCATCATTGAGCTCAATCGTGTAGGTCCATTACCACATTAATTTGCAGGTGGTGGGGCGAACTCATGGCTCTAAGGCTTCCTCTCACTAAATGAATTGGCGCTCTTATGTATAGGCTTTATAAAAAATATCAATTTAGCAGGATGGTTTGCTGAATTTTTCTTCATCCAGCCAGAGAAGAAGAGAGGGAGGAATCCATGAAGACCCTTGTATTGGCGTCATTACAGACAATTCCATTAGCAATAGTGACGTCTGTCTGTGTGAGACTTCATTGTGGTCAGGAAATCATGTGATCACTGCATGAAGACACACTTAAGTAGATTTGTAAAACTTAGCTACTTATAACTGGTATATCACAGTTTAGATCCCAGGAATTTTCAGAAGGTTTTTCAAAGTTTTTTAATCACCCCTGCTCTCAGTCCAGTGATTAAATGCTATGAACTGATTTGGCTGTTGATTTATGGATCCAAACGTATTGTCTGGCAATGATTCAAATCAGAAATACAAGTGATGATAAATCTCTGTTAAAAAGTACAATTAATTACAGTTTTTAGGATCTGGAATCATAAAACACTTTCTGTGTTTTGATCAATAAATCTAAAATGGTACAAGATGATTAAAACCGCAAATCATATCCAAATATTGAACCAAACTTGATTTTGCAGCTTCTAAATTAAACGCAAAATATATCTTGTCTCTTCAATTTTTCAAAATTCACATCTCTCAAATATATCTTGTTTTGTCATTGTTTCAGGACCTCTCATATCCACTGGACCAAATACACTTGATTAATAGAACCTATTAAATAAATGACATCAAAGCTCAAGAGAGAAAACATGTTGATGAGGAGCATAATGCTAACTGAAGCCATTGAAAACAGCAACATTAGCGGCAGATGAAAGTGTGTCTTCTTTCATCTGTGGCTCTGCTCTCGTCTCACTCCCAGTGGACTGTGGCGGGTTATGCTCACAATGGTAATGATGTGTTACCTTCACTGGGATCAGTCATCATCTGTGTCTGTGTTTGGCAAGGCAAGTTTATTTGTATTCTATAGTACAAATTATACACAGGGCAATTCAAAGTGCTTTACAGAAATAAGACATACAGTAAGTCAAAAGTACCATCAAAAAACCCAATCAATAAAAATAAGATAAAAAAAATATATTTAAAATTAAAAAAGAGTCTAGAAAAAAAATACACACACATTTGGTTGTCATATGCACAGCTAAAATAAACAGTTTTCAACCTGGGCTTAAACAGTATCTTCAGGTAGACTATTCCTGACTTTAGCTCCATCTTATTGAAATATTCTGCAGCAAAGACAAAAGGGAATAAGTGCATGACCCCAAACTTATTAAATTAATACTTACTGGCCTCTTTATTAGGCAGACCCTTCAGTTATTCTATCACCCCTTTTCCACAAAAGAGGAGCTCACTGGATAGTTTATTATTTGTGAACTATTCTTTACTGGGGAAGCTATCAGTCAAAATATTATGACACTTTTAATTGCTAGACAGACATCAGCTAAATTTCAACAATAAACAAGCACCAAAATGTAGGCTACTCCAGAGTGCTAAGTAAAAAAAGCTGGCATGTGTATCAAAAAGTAATTAAAAATCCTAATTTTAACATTAAAAATATGTATTTCATTTTTATGATTCAAAATTTCCCACTTTCCATGTTATTTTGGTGAAACTGTGTGACCCTGACATCTGCAGGTTAGTTTGAGAATAACAACACACACAACCTTTTTTTCTTTTCCTTTTGCTAACAAAAACAAAAATCTCTCATATACGCAAAATGCAAATGCACTCAATGATTTGTGTTTATAGGTAAGCTATCCGTGTATTGTGACTTTGGCAGCTCCTTGGAGTATTAAAGTAAATGAAAGTTATGCATAGACTTGGAGTGGATTCAGAGGCTTCCTGTTTTTGTCAGTTGGGCAGTCTCCAAAGTTTACATCAATAGATTTTTGCAAAGCTCACTCACTTACAGTAAACACAACCTTGTAGTGATCTGATGAGACAACAGAAAAGCATGCCAGTAGTACATAAATAATTAGCACCTATATTTTTCTTGTTAGGCAAAAAATAGTAATAATAATAATAATACGAGTTATATACATAATAAAACCAAGCAATACAATTCATTTTAGACGTTACATTATTTTAATAGCATAATAAACTGACATATTTTTCATGCAGAGCTGATACGGACCACCTCATCTTTTTTCTGTAACTGTGGTATGTTAGGAACGCTGACACACTTCCCGTTTCCTGTCCAATCAGGAAATAGCAGGGGTTAACTACTTGGTGGGGCCATTGGCCAGTTATCTTCAAGATTAAGCCCACAAGAGACACATTACAGAGGACAGAAAGTGCTGCTATTTGGGTCAGATGCTTTTCAAGGCCTGTACTTGACTTTTAGCAGTGCAATTGCTATATGTTTTAAATTTATGTAAGCAAATGCATGGAAGAAGTAGAGAGACCCAAGAAAACGTAATATATGTCTAAATCCTAAAAAAAGTGCTGTACAAACACTGTATTTTCAGTGTACTACCCACAAGTCAGTTGTGCATTGTACCTTGTGCATCATTAACTTTTTCCAGTTCCAGGCGGCTTGTGTATAAATCCATATAGCCTTAGTCCGGGTTCGCTTGTGTCCATTGATCTAAAATCTCAGGATGTATCACAAACAGGAATAAAAATTATCAACTTCTATTCAAGTCCTTATACAACAATTAACCAAAACAGGAAAAAGTCCAATCGAATTGGAATTTAGTAGTAAAACGCAAAAGTCCATTTGAGAGAAAACCATTTTGCTACTTCATCCCAATAAGTTTTCATGGGTGCATCACATATTGTCCCTCAGTGGCGATAAGGTAGTCATTGAGAGTGTTTTGTAGAAATTCAAAAGTAGGTCTTTCTTCGGGCAGTTCCCTCCAGCACATCATCATGATCTCATAGAGTTCACTGGGACAGCTCTCTGGACACGGCATCCTGTACGACCTCTCCAAGCACCTGATCACTTCAGGGTTGGTCATGCCTGCTCACAATAGAAGTTTACATTAAAATTTAAATCAGTGTAATTACATACAGAACATAGCTTGTTTACCTGGATATGGGATTCTTCCATATGTGACTATTTCTGTCAGAAGAATCCCAAAAGACCAGACGTCAGACTTGATGCTAAAAGTGCCATAATTTATGGCCTCTGGAGCTGTCCATTTGATGGGAAATTTTGCACCTAATAATGAGAAATTAGTTAAGCAGACACAGAGGGAAAATGTGATAATAGATGTTAACAGTGTGTTTTCTACAAAATGAAGGCATGTACACATCTGCAGATCTTGAACAGAATATTGACGTTCGTTGCTGAGTGAAAATAGTTTAATGGTATATCCCTAAACAGGGTTTGGGGTTTGTTGTTTTTAATTGTCTATAACCAATTAAAATTGCACTGTTTGCATTTGTTTATTTTGGTGAAGTGTATGACCACGACTTGAAACTCAAAGCTAAGTAATTACATGCAACGTGTAGCCACAATCCCTTTCACTGTCAGTAATGAAAAGACTATCTTTATTGTACTGACTGCAGCTCTGTTTTTGTGAAACACTTCACCTTCTTGTGCTGTATATTCAGACTCTATGATCCGTGCCAGGCCAAAGTCTGCTATTTTACAGTGAAGAGTCTCATTGACCAAAATGTTGGCTGCACGCACATCTCGATGAATGTAGTTTTTCATCTCAATATATGCCATGCCCTCAGCTATCTGCAATAAAATGAAAGACAGGAGATGGACATTAAAAAAAAACCTCTAGCAACACAAAGCAATCAACATTTTGTTTTAGGCAGTAACTATAGAGCGTATGACATAGAAATTATATACTGTGAAGAGATTCCTTTACATAATTATAATAAATATTTTCTGGTTTTGCCAACTTAAAATAAACCAGCCTGGGGACTGCTCTGTTACAGTAGATGGAAAATTGTATGGTTTCTTGTCCGGATGTTAATAACTGACGTAGGCGAAGTTTGACAAGCCACAGAAACCACACAACTACTGCTGGTATAAACCAAATGGCTGGTTTCACAAACTACAGACAGTCACATGTCTACTCTGTAAACCTGTTAATAGATTTGAAGAAATGTCACCAATCTATAAAATATATGAAAGCTGTGAACTGAAACTGCCATCATGGAAGTTACAAAAAACATGATACGATAAATGTTAGTCTGATAAAATGATAAAAAATAACTTTTGCATAATTTATGATTTAAAAATGGAAAAAGATACCCACTTGTGCTGACATGTCTATCAGTTTAGTTAGCACCAACTTTCTTCCATCATTGGTTTTTAAGAACTCCAGAAGACAACCTATAAAAGACAAAAGAAAGAGACCAATATAATAACAACTTTATAACTGTTGGTCCACAAAAAATAAATAAAAAGGCATTTGACCACTTTCACACTTACAATAAAATACTATATACTGTATGTTACCGGGTTATGTCTTACCATTTATCATAAACTCCGTAACAATAAGAATGGGCTCTTTGGTAACCACAGCATGTAGCCGCACCAGTCGTTCGTGCTGCAGCGTTTTCATCAGGTTAGCTTCTTGCAGGAAGGCTTCTGGCTCCATGGTTCCCTCCTTTAGGGTCTTAATGGCCACTTTCTGTGTGTTTTTATAGTAACCTGCAACACAAATCTAAAAATTATTTTTGTCATAGTACACTCTGTAGTCATTAGATGTTTTCATGTTCTGTCTTACCCATCCAAACTTCTCCAAACTGCCCGGCTCCTAGTTTCTTTACCATTTTCAGAGTCTCTCGGGGAATCTCCCACTCATCTGCTGCCCACGGCCGCTGAGGGGTCCTGGGTTTACAGGGCACAAGCAGCCGCTGACACAAGCCATCGGCATTACCTGTATCGCCAAATGACAGATTTTTTTAGGTGATGTTATTTTTGTGAGTAATACTAGTTATGTCAAAATCTTATCTTGCTCTGATCACAGCTGTGGAAAGACTACTCCTCCTCCTACACAGGAAATTAACTTTGCATCTAATGGGTCAAACTTCCCCTGTGCACAGCAGTGAATTTCGTGAATTTCAAAATTGAAAAACGTACGATTGTAATACTTGACCAGGTCACAAAGGTCCACAAAGGCATTGGAAGGGGTGATGTAGTAACCCCCTTTGTCCAGACAGCGGATCTTGTAGTGTTTTATAACTCCTCCTTGCTCTGGTACATGATCCCGAACTGATAAGGAGAAAGAGCCTGGAAAGACAATAATATGTATAGATATACCATAGTGTTGCAGCCACACAGATTTTATATTTGGTTTAAAAGTAAATCATTTTTTGAAGTCACCTTTACTGGTCTCACTTTCTCTGATCAGAAACGAACCAGGTTTGTTTCCGGGAGCTAAAAGAAGTCGCTCGGTCTCCCTTCGGCTTATGTTTTTGAAAAACCACCTGTAAAACAAGACAGTCATGACACTGTGCCCAAATAATGGCCTAATATTGTAGGCGAGGTTATGCATTACTTCTCCACTTCCAGTGTATCTGCTCTGGCAACATAATTAGAAGGTATTAAGCCCTCTTGTCCAGTTGACAGTGACTGAGCCACCCACCACTCGCCATTTCTGTAAACAAACAAAATATAGTCAGTCTATTACATACAGTAAACTGTATATTTTCTCTAAAATATGTGCAGCTATAACAGAAAATATAGCATTTAAGCAAGAATGAATTGTTGAAGAAATTGGTAACATTTCTTATGAACTTACTCCTGCAAAACCTTTAGTTTTTCTCCCTTTTTGAATGGCAGGTCAGTGTCGCTGTTAGCTACAAAGTCATGCTGAGCCACAAACACATTTTCATCTAAAATGAACAAAGCACACACAATCATATTACGTGTATTACTATCTTATATTATTATTATATTTATATCTTGTTAGTACTCAGTAAACCTGTTTTAAAAACAAGAAAAAAAGTTTTACTTTCTTTCTCTTTTTTTTCTTATGTAATCTTATTTTCTTC